>CAMTDV010000407.1:12500-36954 GCA_947069175.1 Scalesia atractyloides
GTGGGTTGTGGGTGGTTGGGGGTGTGTTGGTGGGGTTGGGGGTGATGTTGTTTGGTGGGGGTTTGGGGTGGGTGTGGGTGGTGGTTGGTTGGGGGGTGTGGGTTTTTGTGGGTGGTTTGTGTGTGGGTGTGGTGTGTGGGGTGTGGTTGGTTTGGGTTGTGGTGGGTTGGTGGGTGTTGGTGTGTGGGTGGTGGGTTTGGTGGGGTTGGTGGTGTGGTGGGGTTGGTGGGGGTGGTTTTGTTGGTGGTGGGGTGTTGGTGGGTGGTGGTTTGTTGTGGGGGTGGGTTGTGGGGTGTGGGTGGGTTGTGGGGTTGTGGGTTTGGGGGTGTGTGGGTGGTTGTGTTGTGGGTGTTGTGTGGGGTGGTGGGTGGTGGTGTTGGTGGGGGTTGTGGTGTGTTGTGGGGTGGTGGGTGGGGGGGTTGGGGGTGGGTGTGGTGGGGTGTGTTGGGGGTTGGTGGGTGGTGGTTTTGGGTGGTGGTGGGGGGTTGTTGGGGGGGGGGGGGGGGGTGGGTGGGGTTGGGGTGTTGGGGGTTGGTTGGGGTGGTTTGGGTGGGGGTGGGTGGTGGTGTGTGGGTGGTGGTGGGGGTGGGGGGTTGGTGTGTGTGTTGGGTGTGGGTGGGGGTTGATGTGTGGTTTTGGTTGGTTTTGGGGGTTGGTTGTGGGTGTGGGGGTGGTTTGGGTGGGGGGGTTGGGTTGGGGGGGTGTTTGGGGTGGGTGGGGGGGGTGTGGGTGTTGGTGTGGGGTGTGTTGGGGTTGGGGTGGGTGGGGTTGTTGGGGGTGGGTTGGGTGGGGTGGGGTTGGGTGTGGGTTGTGGTTGTGGGTTGTGGTTGGGGTGGGTGGTTGTTTGTGGTGGTTGGGTTGTTGTGTGTGGTGTTGTTGGTGGGTGGTTGTTTGTTGGGGTTGGGTGGGTTTGTAGGGGGGTTGGTTGGGGGTTGGGTGGTGGTGGGGTGTTTTTTGGTGGGTGGTGGGGGGGTTGGGTTTGGGTGGGGTGGTGGTGTTGGGGTGTGGTTGGGGGGTGTGTTGATGTTGGTTGGGGGTGGTGTGGGGTGGGTGTGTTGGGTGGGGTGTGGGTTGGGGTGGGGGTGGGGGTGGGGTTGTGGTGGGTTGGTGTTTGGGTGGGTTTTGGGTGGGTTGGTTGTGGGTGTGGGTTTGTGGTGGGTGTGTTGGGTGGGGTGGGGGGTGTGGTGGGTGGGGTGGTGGGTTGTGGGGTTATGGGGGAGGTTTGTGAGGGGTGTGATGGTTTGTTGTGTTTTTGGGTTTGTTGGTGGTGTGTGGGTGGGTTGGAGGTTTGTTGGGGGAGGTGGTGGGGTGGGTTTTTTGGGTGGTGGGGGGGTTTGTTGTGGGAGGGTTTATTTTGGTGGGTTGGTGGGGTTGGGGGGGGGGGGGGTTTGATTGGTGGTTTTTGGGGGGGGGGGGTGGGTTTTTGTGTGGTGAGTTGGGTGGTGGTATGTGGGGGGGTTTGTGGTGGGTGGGGTGGTTGGTTGTGTGGGGGTTGGTTGGTTTTTGGTGTGTGGGGGGGGGGGTGGGTGGGGGGGGGGGTGGGGGGTGGTTGTTGGGGGTGGGTTGTTGTTTGTTTTGGGGTGGGGTTTGTGTTGGTAGGGTTGGGGGGGGTGTTTGTTGTTTTGGGGGGGTTTGGGGTGGTGTGTGGGGTGGTGGTTGGTTTGGTGTTTGTGGGTTGTGTGGGGGGTGGTGGTGGTGTGGGTTGGTGTGTGGGTGTGTGGGGTTTGGGGTGGGGGGGGGGTTGTGGTGTTGGGGTTGGGTGGGTGTGGTGTGTGGTGGGTGTTTTTGTGTGGGTGTGGGGTGGGGTGTTTGGGTTTGGTAGGGTTTGTGGGTGTGGGGGTGTTGGTGTTGGTGTGGGGGGGTGGTGGGGTGGTTTGTGTGGTTGGGGTGGTGTGGGTGTGGGGTGGTGGGTGGTTGTGGGTTTGGGGGTGGGTTGGGGTGTGGGGGTGTTTGTGGTGGGGGTTGGGTGTGGGTTGGTGGGGGTGTTGTGGAGTGGGGGTGTGGGGTGGTTGTGTTGGGTGGTTGGGTGGGTGGTTTGGGGGTGTGGGGGTTTGGTGGTGGTGTGTGTTGGTTTGTGTGGTTGGGGGTGGTTGTGTTTGGTTGGTTGGGGGGGTTTGGTGGGGTGGGGGTTGTTGGGTGGTGGGTGTGGGTGGGGTGTGTGGGGTGGGGGTTGGGGGTTTTGTTGTGGGGTGTGTGTTGGGTGGGTGGTATGGGTGGGGTGGGTTGTGGTGGTGTGGTGGTGGGGTGGTTGGGGTGTGGTGGTTTGGGTGGGTGTTGTGATGTGGGGTGTGGTGGGGTGGGGGGGGATGGGGGTGGGGTTTGGTGGGGTGGGTGTGGGGTGGGTGGTTGGGTGTGTGTGTTTGGTTTGGGTGGTGGTTGGTTGGTGGGTGGTTGGGGGTGTTGGGTGGGTGTTTGTTTGGTTTGTGGTTTTGTGGTGGGTTTTGTTGGGTGGTGGTTGTTGTGGTTGTTGTGGGTGGGTGGGGGGGGTGTGTTGGTTGGGGGGGTGGTGGTTGGGTGTGGTGGGTGTGTGGTTGGGGTTTGGGGAGGTGTGGTGGTTGGTGGTGGTTTTGGGGGGGTGGTTGTGGTGGTGTGTGGTGGTGGGTGGGTTGTTTGGTTTGGGTGGGGTTAGGGGGTTGGGTTGGGGGGGTTGGTGGTGTTTTGGTTTTTGTGGTTTTGGGGGGGTTGTGTTTTGTGTATGGGTGGGTGGTTTTGGGGGGTGGGTTTGGTTTGGGGTGTGGTGTTGTGGTGGTTGGTGTGTGGGTGGGGGTTGGGTGTGGGTTGGTGTGGGTTTGGTGGGGGTTTTGTGGGTTGGTGTGGGTGGTTTTGTTGGGGTTGTTTGGGGTGTGTGTGTTGGGGGGGTGGGGGGTGGGTGGGGGGTTTTGGTTGGGTGGGGTGGTGGGGGTGGGGGTGGGGGTGGGTTGTGTGAGTGTGTTTGGTTGTGTATGAATGGATGAGTTTATGAGTGTATAGATTGATTTGTTGAATGTGATGAGTTGTGGTAGGTTGTTGGTGCTTGTTTGAGCTGATTGTTGTTGTGGAAGGTGAGTGTGGAGAGAGTTTTGTGGGTGTATGTGTTATAGTTTATTGAATTTGGTGTATGAGTAGAGTAGAGTAGTTGTGATGAAGAGATTGTAAGTTGTGAGTGTAGTGATAGAAAATAGAGGTGAGAGAGATGATAGGGGAAAGATTTAGAAGAGAGAAGTGTGATGAAGAGAGAAGTTAGAATGGGATAGAGTAGAATAAAGATGTGTAGAGAGAGTAGAGAATATTTAGTGAGTATAGAATAAAGAATGGGAGAGATCTATTGATGAGTATATATATGATGGTGGTTATGAATGTAGGTGAAGTTATGAGAAAGGAGAATTGTGATTGACTGTTTGTTTTGATTGTGTTAATGAAGTGAAGGAAGATTTTTGGGTTTTGAAGCGTGTGTGTTAGAGAGTGTTTGGGTGTGTGTGGGGTGTGGAGAAGGTAAGCATGTGTAAGAATGTGAGAAAGATGTGGTTGTTTTGGGTTGGGTTTGGTTTGAAGATGTTGTTGAGTGTAGTTTGGTGGTTTTGTTGTTTGGTAGTATGGTGCTGTGATTTGTGTTGTGTATGCTTTTGAGTTGTTGTGTGATAGTCATGATGTTGTATGAGTAGTATGGTTTGTATGTGTTATATGATAATAGTGACGTTGGTGTTTGTTTTGAATGTGTGATTGCGAGAATGTTATTGTATGTTAGAGTGTGTCTTTGTGTTGTATGTTGTGGGATTGGGGAATAGAGTGAGTAAGTGTTGTGTGTGTGTTGTATGTAGGAATAGTAGTCGGAGTGTCAGAGTGGAGTTTGTGTTGTTGTGTGTACTGAGAGTATAGAGATAGTTGTGTTTAGATTGTTGTTGTGTGAGGATCTTGTGTAGTGATCTTGTGCGATGTATTGGTGTTGAGTGAGGTATAGGTGGGTGAACTAGATAGATAGGAGTGTTGTCTGTAATGCTGGGTAGGTTAGGCTGTGAGGTGTGTGAAGTGTGTGAGTTTGGTCGTTTTATTGTTTGTATTATGTTGTGTTGAGTATGGTTGGTGTTTAGGAATAATAGAGATTTTGAAGTAGATTATTGCTGCGTGAGTAGAAGTAGGAGGAATAGTGTAAGTTGTGTGAGATGGAAGATGTATTGTATAGAGAAGTAGAAGATTGAGTGCTGTGCTATGAGAAGTGATTGTTGATTGTGAAGGAAGAATTGATGTTAGATGAGTGTAAGTTTGATGAAGTGTTTGAAAGATGAAGAGAGAAGGTGATGAAAGAGAGGGTGTATTTTATAAATAGTGAGTATGGGTGAATGATTGTGTTGGTAAGAGAGATTTGGAGAGGATATGTATTGATTGTGAGTTGATTATAGAAAGAGGAATTTGTGTAAGAAGAAGATGGGGATGTGAGATTGAGGTGTAGATAATGAGATGTTGTAGGTAGATGGAATATGAAGTGTTTGGTAGGAGGAGTATTAGGTTATGTGAGTGATTATAAAATGTTTTTGAGTCTCGTGTTGGAGTTAGTTGTAGTTATATGATTTGCTATGATTGATCGAGATTAGTGATGTTGTATTGTGTGATTAAGTGTGTGATGAAGAGTGTGGCAGGATAAGTTGGTGTGTAAGTGTTTGATTATCAGCTGATAGAGAATAAAGGTTGTTGGAAAGTAAGAGTGAGAAGATAGTTGTATGCATTGTTTGATTGAAGAGATGGGATGGAGTGTTGTAGTGGTGATATGATGTAGTGAGATTGTGTTGAGTTGATAAATGTATGGGAGGCTTGCTGTTAGTAGAGTGATATAGATATTGAGTGTGTATATTCTTGTGTGTGTTGTGTAGTTATTGTTGAGTATGTCAAATGTGTGTGGTTGTTGGAGTGGTAGTGTGTTTTTTGAGTTTTGATGTAGGTGAGATGATTGTTGTTGTATGTGTGAGAGTAGAGTGATAAAATGTTTCTGTGAGAATGGTAGGTGTTAGAGAGTTATAGTGAGAAGGGTGATGATTTTTGTGTTGAGTGGAGTAAGAGTTTTGGGTATGTTTTTGTTGATTGTTGGTGTGGTTTGTGTTTGTGTAGTATGAGTTATTGTGTGTAGATTGTAGAGTGGTGTGAGTAGGAGTGTTATAGTTTGGTAGTTTTTGTGTGTGGTTTTTGTGTGAGATGCGGTTTATTGTTGTTGATGTATGGTAGATGTTGTTGGTGGGATTGTGTGAGTTGATAGAAAAGTAAAGTTATGTGTGTGGAGTGTTATTCAGAGCGTATGTGGGTGTGTTGATAATGTGATGTGTTTGAGATGTAGGTGTTGATGTTGATTTGATGAGTGTTTAGATTAGAGTGTTTGTTTGATGGTTCGATGGGGTGGTTGAAGTGTGCATTGTGGTGTTAGTGAGTGTGGTGATTGAGTGAGATGTGTGATGTGAGATTATGGAGAGATTGTGTTAGTTTGTTGTAGTAGACCTTTAGAGTAGTGTATTGTAAAACAGTGTTTTAATAGTATGGGACTTTGCTGTCGGTTGTGTGTTTTTGTTTTTGTTGTGTATGTGGTGAAGGAGTGACTGTGTGTTTGAGTGTTGTTGTTTGTTTGGTTACATGTGTTGACTATGTGTCATTTTGTTTTTGGTGTGGTAATGATGAGTGAGTTGATTTTGTAGTGATGTGTGTGATAGATGTGAGATGCTAGCTGATGTGAGATTGATGGACTGTTGCTGTTGTGATTCGGTTGTGGTTTGTTGTATTAGTGTATGTTGTCTGGTGTGTGTGTGTGGGTTGTGTCGTGTGTTGTGTGTGCGTGTGTTGCGGTGTGATGGTGTGTTCGGCTTTGCGGAGTGAGTTGTTGGTTAGTTGATCGTGAAGTTTGTGTTGATGTGTGTTGTGTATTGTGTATGTTGAAGTGTTGATGTTGTTGTGGTGTGTCGAGTGTTTCGCTGATGTGGGTATCGTTTTGTTTGTTGTTGGTGGTGGTGTTGGTGTATGTTGTGGTCGTTGGGTGTTGTTTGTGGTGGATGTGGTAATTGGTGTGTGTGTATGTTTGTTGTGTTCTTTGTGTGGTATTGTAGTTTTGCGAGATTGTTTTGGTGTCTGTGTTAGTCATTGATGGGTGTTTTTGCGTGTTGTTGTGTGTTAGGTGTGAGAGAGAGTGGTTTTGTTGGTGTGTTGCTGGGAGCATGTATGTGAGTCTGTATGTTTGGTGTGGTGTGGCTATTGATGAAGTTAAGTTAGTAGTTGTTTTGTTTGTAGTGAAAGGTGGGTGATGGTTGTTTGTTTGGTAATTGTTTGAGTAATGTTTGTGGATTGAGGAGAAGGTCTGAGTGTATCTGTGTGGTTGATTGTGTTTGCTTGCTGTCTTGGTGGAATATGTGTATGTTCGAGAGTAGTAAGATGTTGTGTTGTTGTTTGTTGTGTTGTGATGAGGAATGATCTTGGGGTTTAGTTGATGTTAGGTAATGGCTAGGGTATGATAGTCTATGAGTGTTTGTTATAAGTGGAGTTGTTTGTGTTGTGTTGTGGATAGTTATTGGAGTATGAATTGTGTGGCGCTTGTGGTATGAATGTTGATAGTATAGTATTTTATGTGTGAGTGGCTTTTGTGTTGCGTTGGGTTGTGATTGTTACTTGTTAGGTGTGACTTTGCTGAGGTGAATGTGTTGATGTGTGTTGGTTTAAGTTGTTATGAGTAAGTAGTTGGTGTGCTTGTGTGTTGGTTATTAGTTTTGGTGTTAGTTGGTTTTTAGTGTTGATGAGGCCCCCCCCCCCCCAGGTGAGATCGTGTAGCCTAAGTATTAAGTAGATTTGTGTGTAGAGTTTGATATATGTTTATGTATGGATTTTGTTTGGTGGAGGTGTTGTGATTTTGGTGCTTGCTTGTTGTTTGTGTAGTTTGTATAATTGTTGAGTGAGAAGTGGAAGTGTGTTGTATGGTGTGTGGTTGTGTTTGATCCTGTGAAGTGCTGTAGGTTTTGTTGTAAGTTGTTGGGGGGTGTTGGGTGGTGTCTGCGGTTTTTGGTGTGGTGGTGAAGGTTGTTTTTGGAAGAAGTTTGATGTGATTGTAGCTGGTTGTCGGGTGTTTGTGTTGTGGTGTGTGTGTGAGTTTGTTGTTGATGGTGTTTGATTAGGTGCAATGAGGTTTGTGTAGTTAGTTAATTGTGATGTGTTTGGTGTTGTTGCTTATGTTGTTTGGTTGGTCAGTGTGAAGGGTGTGTTTCTGGTTTGTAGCTGTTTGTGTGATGGGTTTTGTTTATGTGTTTGTGTTATTTTAGTGCTGTGGGTTGGTTTGATGTTGATTGTATGTTTGATTTGTGTGTGTTTGTAAGTGTGTTGTGTGTTTCTTTTTGTATGTGTTGATTGTTGTAGTTGTGGTGATTGTAGTGTTTGGATAGATTTGCTGTTGATGTGTGTAGACTGTTTATTGTTTGTTGTTTGTTGTGGTTTGTTTGTTTGATTTTGTTGGTAGAGGTTTTATTTATGATTGTGTGTGGTTAGCTTTGTAGTGACGCTGATGGATATGTTTGGTTTGTGTTGATGGGTGGTTGAGTTGGGTGGTAGTGTTGGATGGCTTCTTGGTGGATGTGTGTGTGTTTGTTTGGATAGTGTGTAGGTGGGTTGATGAGTAAGGATTGGTGGAGTTTTGATGGTCTTTGTCGTTTTGTGTTTTTGATGTGTATGTGTATTTGGTTGTTAGTTTGTAGTGTTGGTGGTTGTTAGTGGTGGGATGAGTAAAGAGAAGGTTATGTTGTTGTGTGTGTTTTGTGGTGTGAAGTAGTGGAGTCTAGTTTTGGTGTTGGAGTTGTGGTTTGTGGTAGGTGTCGTGTTTTTGCTGCTGTGTGCTGTCGTTGTGGTGTGATGTACTTTTGGGGGTGGTGTTTGTTTTTGTGTATATGTTGTGATGTGTTCTGCATGTAGTGTGTGGTTGTGGGAAATGTTTGGTGTGGGTAGTTTTTTGGTTTGTCTGTGTTTTGTTTGTTGTTTGAAATGGTGTGTTTGTTGTTGTTAGGTTTGTTGATTGAGGCTTGGTGGGTGGGTTGTGTGGTTGCTGCTGTTCTGATGTGGTTGTATTTTGTGGTTGTTAATTATTTGTGATTTAGTGTTTATTGTTGTGATTTAGTGTGGTGATTTGTTATGCTTGGATCTGATGGGTGTGTTGGTGTTGTTGTTGTTAGTTGTTGTGTTTTTTGGATTGTGTGGTTTTTGTTTTTTTGTTGAGGTGAGAGTGTTTAAGATTGGTTTGTTGCAGTTTGTTAGGCGTGTGTAGGTGGTTTGGTATTGTGGTTGTGTTGTGATGATCTTTATTTGTAGGTGTGTGTCATTTGTGTTGTTTTTGTGGTTATTTGGATGTGCTGTATGTTGCTTAGATGGTGTTGTTGTTGTGTGTGATTGTTTACTGTCGTTGTTCATGCGAGTGTTGTTGTGTTGTGTGATGAAGAGTTTGTGTGTATTGTGTGGTGTGGGTTTGTTGTTGTGTTGGTGAGTAGTCTGTAGATGTTTGGATGAGTGTGTTTGATGTTAGTGTTAGGAGTAAGTGTAGGATTGTATGTTTGTATTGGTGGTGATTGTGTTTGTGTGGTGGAGGTGTGTGATGATTTTAATTGGTGTTGTGAATGTGTGTTTTTTAGTTGTGTTGTTTTTGGTGTTGATTGTTTGTTAAGTTTGTGTGGTTGCTGGTGCTAGGATATGTTTGGTGTGTCGTTGATTTTGAAGAAAATATTCAGTGTATGTGTGTTGACGGTGTTTGTGCTGTTTGGTGGAGGTGCTGCTGTTGTTGGTGTGGTTTGTGTTGTTGGTTTTTGTTGTGTGTGTTGTGTGTTGTTGGTGTGTTTGATTGGGAATTTGTGTGTTGTTGTGTGTTGTGTGTGAGCTGTGTGGGAGAGTATTTTGCTGTGTTGTGTAGTGGAGTGGGTGTTGTGGTGGGATGACAGGTTGTGAGTGCCAGTATGTGAGTTCTATAGGTTGCGTTTGGTGGTGAGTGTATGGATTATGTGTGTCGATTTGTGTTTGGGTGTCTTTTGTGTGTGTTTTTTTGTTCATTGCTAGAGGTGACTGAGCTTTTTGTTGGTGATGAACAGTTGTAGAAGTGTTGTTGGATTATGTTTGTTGTTTTAGGTTATGGTGTATTGTTAGTGTTGTTGTGTGTTTGATGAGTGAGGTGTGGTGTTAGGTTTGGATGATGGTGTGATGTGTGTTATTAGGTTGTGTGTAGGTTGGTATGGTGTAGTGTGTGATGTGATAAAATAGAGGTAGGGTTGCGTGTCTCTTAAGTTATGTTGTTGTGGGTGTGTTATGGTTTGGTTTTTGGTGTGTTGTGATGTTTAAGTGGTGTTTGAGGTTTTGTGTATTGAGTAATGTGGTATTCTGCTGGTTGTTTTGTCTGTTTGTGTTGTGGTGGTGTGTTGTTGTGTGTTGTTGTGGTTGTGTGTGGTTAGATGGTGTTGGTTGTCTGAGATTGTGAGGAATTTGCTGTATGTGTGTGATCTTGTTTGTATTGGTTTTTAGTTTGTGTGTGTGGTGTGGGTATTGTGGTGTGTTGGATGGGTGAGATTGTATGTTGTGTGTGTTGTAGTTTTATTGGAGTTGTTGTTGTATTGTGAGTCATATGTTTGCTGTGGTATGTGATGTGGTGTTGTTTTTTGGAGTGTGGTGGTTTGAGTAGCTGATTTCTTTGTGTGGATGTAGATAGTGAGTGGCAGTTGAGGATGTAGTAGCGAGTAGTATGTTTTTGTGTGTGGTGGTTGTTAAAGGATGAATGACTTGAATGCTGTGTTTGTTATGTGAAAGTTTGTTTTTATTGTATGAATGTTTTTGAAGTTGTGTGATGAAAAAGAAGATAAGGAGAATGAGAGGATGGTTTCTGTAGAGATTAGTTGAAAATGATATAGAGGATGTACGTATAGTTAAAAGAAGTAGTATGAAAGATTACTGTGTGTGGATGGTGTATGATGAGTGTTGTTATTTTGAGAGTATATGTAGGGTGAGAGAATTATTGAGGTGTTTATTGAAGCATGTGGTGTTGATGTAGAGTTATGGTGTTAGTTGTGGTTTATCTGTATATGTGGATGGGATTGTTTGGTGTTGGGTGCTTGTGAGAGTGTGAGGATGTTACTGGTGAAGCTGAGCTTGATGATAAATTGTTGTGTGCAAGTGATGTTGCTTATTGATGTTGTATTGATGAGTTGTATTGGTGTTGAGTAAGTAAGTAGAGTAGAGTGGTTTGTGTTGATTGAGTTGTGGTTTGTTGTTTGTTGATATTGATAGAGGTGTTGATTGGAGGTTGTTGCATGTAAGATGTGTATAGTTATTTGAGTTGTTGTTGTATGATTGGGGGAGTGGTTGATGAAAGTCTAATGTATAGAGAGAGTAGAGGATGTTTTGGTGTAGTGATGGAGTGTTTGTGTTGATTATTTGGTGGTGGTGTATTTTTAGGGTTGTAGTAGTGGTGTGTGTATGGTGGGTATTGAGTTTGGAGTGTTGCGCCTTGGGTCTGGTTGGAGAAATGTTTGTTGTGGTTGAGGTTGCTTTTGGGTTTGTGATGTATGTGGTGAGTGTTGTTGGTTTGGTGTGTTTGGCGTGTCGCGCGCGCGCATGTGTGCTGTTTTGGTGTTGGTTGGATAGTGTTTAAGTTTTTTGAGGTTTGTTGTGTGAAATTGTTTTTGGTAATTTCGAAGGTTGGAGGAAAGTGTCTGAGTGGTGAGGATGTTTGTTCTGTGTTATGTGTTTGTTTAGTGTGTTGTAACAGTGTGTGGTGTGGTTGTGTGTTTGTGGTGGATTGTGTCGTTTGTGGTGGTGAGAGTTGGTTGTTGTTGTGGCTGATTGTGTGTTGGAGGTGTTGATCGGTAGTGTTTGTTGTTGGATTTGATGAAATGTTGTGGTTAATTGATTGTGTGTGTTGTGATTGTTTGTGGTGTTTGTTGATGTTGTTTTTGTGAGTTTGTGTTATTGTTTTGTGTGTGGTATTTGTTGTTGGTGTGTAGAAGTTTCATATGGTTGTGTTCGTTGTGGTGTTTGTTAGTTTTGGTTTGTGATGGAGTGTGAATGTGAATTTTGTGTGGTTGTATGTCATTTGTTGGTTTATTGTTGTGGATGAGTTGTGATGTTTTGTTTGTTGTGGGGTATGTTATGTTTTAGTTTTGTTGTTTGTTGGCGTTGTGCTTTGTGTGCTGTGGGCTTTGGTTGAGTTTTTGTTTGTGGAGTGGTGTTTTGTGTGTGTGTTGTGTGGTGTATGTGTGTGTGTAGTTGTGTGGTTTGGTGGTATGGGTGTGCTTGGTTGAGCTTGTGGATGTTGGCTTTTTGACGTGTTGTGTTGTTGTTTTGTGTGTTGGCCTGTTTCATGGTATTATGTTGCTGATTGCATTAAGTTGAATGGGGTGTTGTTGACTGTTTGGATTGTTGTGTGTTGTGCTGAGTGGGTGTTATGTGTAGTGGTGTTATTGTGATCTGTGAGGATGGGTTGTTGTGTTTGTTGGTGGTGTGTGTGTGTGTGTGTGATGTGATGTGTTGTTGGATTCTGTTTGGTTGTATTGGGTGATGATTAGTGTTGTGTGTGTGGATGTGGTTTTTGTGTTGTGTGGTGGTTGACGGGGGGTGAGGGGTATTGTGATGGAATGTGATAGGGTTGTGTTTTGTGAGTTGGAAGATTGTTTGTTGTGAGGGGTTGTGTGTTGTTGGGATGAGTTGTAGTGGTGGATTGAATGTTGGTTGTGTGTTGTATGTGGTAGTGTTGAGTTGTTGTCTGTATTTGTTGGGTTTGTTTTGTGTGGGAATGTGGGTGTCGTGAATTCACGTGTGGCTGTTTGTGTGTGTGTGAGGTCTGTGTTGTTGTTTGAGTTTGTGCTTATTGTGTTAGTGTGTGTGTGAGTGTGATGTATGAGTTTTGTTGTTTGGTGTGTGTGGTGATGTTTGCATGTTGTGAGGTGTTGTTTAGTAGGAGTGTGTAGTGTGAAAAAGTGTTGTGAGAGTTGTGTGTTGGTAGGGAGGAAAGGTTGATTATTGATGTTGAGCATTTGATGTATAAGTGTATGAGATTGGTGTTGTTTGAGTGGTTTGTGTTGAGTGATGGTCGTGCTAGTGTTTGCGAGTTGGAGTTGTGTGTTGAAGTTTGTTGTGCTGTGTGTGGAATTAGTTTTTTAGGTGTGTCGTTCTTTTATGTGTTGATGTGGTTGGTGTAGTATTGATGTGTTGTGTTGAGTGTAACGTTGTTTGATTGCAGGGAATAAATGTTTGTTGTGTGGAAGTGTTGAGTGTTAGTGTGGGTTGTGTGTTGGTAGTGTGTTGTTGGTGTGTTTGTGTGGATTTCTGGTGTTTTGTTGTTGTTGCTGGTTTTAATGGGTAATGTTAGTGGTTGGTGGTGTGTTGTGAGTTGTAATGGTGGGAGTGTTTGTTTGGTATTGGGATTTGTTTTGTGGGTGTGTTTGTGTGTTGTTTGTTGTGGTTGTGTTTGTGTGTGTTTCATCTGTTTGTGTGTTTGTGGGTGATGTGAGGTGTTTCGGTGTGTATGTGTGATGTAAGGTGAGGTGTTGTTGTTGAGATGTTATGTTTTTGTGATTGTGATGTTGGTTTTGTTGGTATGTTGTGTTCGAGTGTTGTTGTTGATTGTGTACGATGATGTGTGGTGTGTGTGTTAGTGTGGTGTTGATATATGTTGTGGAGTTGTCTAGTGTCTGGTGTAGTGTTTGTGTAGTTGTGTGGTGGTGTGTTGTTTTGTTTAAGTTGGGTCTGTTGTGTTTTGATTCTGTAGGTAGGTTTGGAGCTGGGGTTGTTGTGTGTGATATGGTTGTGTTGTTGTGGATGATTGTGTGTGGGTAGAGGTATTGTTGTTTTGTTAGTGCTTTTGTAGCGGTATTTGTGAGTATCTGTGTTTTGTGTTTTTTGTGAAGTGTTGTGGTCTGATTGTTGGGTAGTGAGGGTGTGTTTGTGTGTTGTGTGTTGTAGTGTTGTGGTTGGTGGTTGCTGTGGGTTGTTATGGTGATGAGTATTGTGTGTGTGTTGGTATGGAGTGTGAGTTGTACGATTAGATATAGTGATTGGAGTTGTGGATGTTTGTTGTTGTTGTGATTGATGGTTGTGATTTTGGTGTGTGGTGGTTGTGAGTGGTGTATGTGGGTGTGGTGTGTTTGGCTCTGTGTATAGTTTGAAGTTTGTGTTTGTTTGAATTGTGGAAGCTGTGATGTATGAATTGTGGTGTAGCTGTGTCGTGTGTTGAGAGGTGTGTATATATTGATATATTTGAGAGAGTAGTTTGTGTGTATTGAGAGTGTTGGATGTGAGGGTGTTCAGATTTAGTAAAGATTTTGTGTAATGTGTGTGAAGTAGTTGTGGCTTTAGTCGTGTATGAGTGGTTGGGTCTAGTGCTAGGTGTGGAAGAGTAGTGAGAAAGAGCTTGTGTAGTAGAGAAGAGTGGGATAAGATAGTTTGTTTGTTGTGGATGGATGATTGTAGAAGTGTGTTATGAATGATGATGAGTTATGATGCAGTGGTTGTGGCTGCTGAAGATATAAAGATGTAGTGCCTGCGAGTTAATGAGGAGAGAGTGAGTGATTGGAGGGATGATATTGAGGGGATGAGTGAGTGAGAGTGTTTGAGATTTAGATGTCATGTGGATGTAGAGATCCTAGTTTAGGTTAGGACAATGGGTAAGTAGTTGTGTAGTATGGTTTGTATGTTCTAGTTGTGATGTGTAATGAGCTTGTGGTGGTGTGTTGTTTAATAATGGGTGGATTGGTTAGTTTGAGGAAACTGTGGTTTGTTCTGTGTTGGTGTGTCTGACTGTTGATTGAGATCCTTCTGTAGAGATGTGTTGTGTGTGTATAGTGAGTGGTCTGTTATGATGTGGTATGTAGATATTGTGATGTGTTAATATGAGATGTGATTAGAGGCCTGGGGTGGTGTGGTGTGTGTGTGGTAGATGTGGTGGTTTAGGTAGGTAGTGAGATGTAGTTTGACGTGAGATGTGTATATGGTGGGGGGGTTGTTGTTGAGTATAAGTGGAATGTGTTATGGAGTAGTAAGTATTGTGAGAGTGTGTTTGTGTGTGGTTGGTGTGTTGTTTGATATTTGAGGTGTGTTTTGCTAGTGTTTGTGGTTAAGTTGTGGGTTGGTTGTGTGGGGTGCTTGATTGTGGTTGTAGTCGTAGTATGAAGTGTTAGAGTAGTAGTGTTGTTGCTAGATGATAGGTCTGGATTGCTGTTATATAGTAGGAGTTGGACTGTTTGTTGTTGGTGTCTAGGTATTATGGAGCTTTGGTGTTGTGTCTGTCGTTTTGATAGAGTGGTATGACGTATAGTTTTGTCGATGTGATTTTGTGTTGGTACTGTTGTTTGTGAGTGTGTAGAGTTAGTGTTGAGTGTGTTTAGTGATGATGAGGTGATTGTTGGTTTTTGATTGGTGTGATTGTGTGAGTTAGTTGTGTGGAGTGTTAGAGGTTTTGTGATTGTGGTTTGTGTGCTGTTGATGTGTTAAAGATGTTATGGTTGTTGTTTGTTAGTGGGGTGTGATGTTTGTGATGAAGAGGTAAGAAATTGGTAATTTTGTGTTGGTAAGAGAGTGTTATTTGATTTTGGTGGCAGTGTTGATTTTGTAAGGATTGTTGTGTGTTGATGTGTATTAGTGAGTGCTTTCTTTAGGTGGAGAGAGTTTGTGTGGTGTAAGCTATGTTATATTAGTTTGAGTGTTGATGTGAGTGTGTATAGGCTTTGAGTGTATGGATGGTTTGGGTTTGTGGTAGTTGGGAGATTGATAGTAGATGAGATGAGTGTTGTTGTGTTGTATGTTTGAGTTGAAGGTTTGGTATCGTTTAGGAAGTTTGGTAGTGATGTTTGGTAGTGATGGTGTTGTATGTTTTTGTGTTGAGTGTGGATTTGAGTTGTGCAGTCTGTTGGAGTGATATCTAGAGTAGTGTATGTTGGGGGTGTGTGTTGGTGATTCGCGTGTTGTTGGTTTTGTGTGTGTAAGGGATGTATTGCCGTATTGTTGTGTGCGTGGTGACTAGTGGTGGTGTTTTGTTGTGGTGCTATTTGGAGAAGTGGTGTGATTGTTGTGCATGATGTTAGTTTTGTTGAGGTGCTGTGTTTTAGTTGATGGTGTTGTGGAGAATTGGGTGAGGGTTGTTTGTTGTTTCGTGAGGGTTGTTGTTGTTATGGTTGTTTTGTGTGGCTTGATTATGATTGTTAGTGTTGATAGCTTAAGTGTGTGTTCTTTTGTGTTCGTGTGTCTGTGGTGTGTGAGTAGAGTTTTGTGATGTGTGATTTGTGTTTGTTGGTGTGAGTATGTTGAGTGCTTTGTGATATGGTAATAATAGTTGATTTTAGTTGTAGGCTGGATGTGAGATGAGATTGTCTTTGGTGTGTGTGTTGTTGAGGATGGTAATGATGTGGTTGTGTGAGAGTGTGTGTGTTGATGATTTGATGTCATGGTTGTGTTGTCTGATTAGTGCGGGGGGATATGATGTGTGGTAGAGTTGAAGTTGGTTAGTTGGCTGTGTTGTGGTGGTTTTCCTGTGTTTGAGTTTGTTGTGCAATGTGTAGATGGTGTTTGTTCGTATGTGTTGAGTTTGTTTTGTTGTGATGTCTTTGTATTATTGAGTGTTGTGTGTATGTGGGGGAGGGCTATTGATTTGTGATTGTACGGTGTTGTTGAGTGCTTTTTCGCTGTAGTTGGGTTGTGGTTTGAAATTTTTGTGTGTATGTCAATGAGTAGATGTATGGATGTGTGAGCTGGTGTTGGGTAGACTTGTGCGTTTTTGTATGGTTTTTGTGCTTTGTTTTTTTGCTTGTGAGAGTATGTGAAATGATGTAGTGGTTGGTGTAGATGTTGAGTGTTTGTGCATTGTGGTGTTGTTGTTGCTTGAGTTAGTTGTGGATTGGTAGTGTGTGTGTGTGTGCGACTCGTGAGTTAGCTGTGAGTTGGAGTGGTTTTGGTGCTGTATAGTATGTGCTGTGTGGTCTGTGAGGTGTCGTTGGTAATTGGTTGGAGTGGGAGGTGTTGTTTATGTGAGTTCTGTTTGAGGAGAATGTTGGTGTGTTTTATTAGTGGTAGTTTGGTTTTGGGTTGGTTGTTGTTGGTCTGTGGATTTTTGGTGGTTGGTGGTTTGATGGTGTTTTGTGATGGTTGAGGTTGCTGTGTGTGTTGTTGGTGTGGTTGTGTTTGTTGTTGTGCTGTGTTGGGTAGTTGTGTTGGTGAGTGTGTGGTTTTGTTGTGAGCAGGTTTTTGAGATATTTGTGTTGTTGTTGCTGGTTAGGCTCAGTTGTAGCGTTTGGTGTTGTGTTTGTAGTGTGGTGTGGATGTTGTCGTGTGTGCTTGCTTGTGTGTTGTTGTGTTGGTTCTTGTTGTGTTGTTGGTGTGCTGTATTTGTGTTGGTTGGTGTTGTCTGTTGCTTTGTGTGATGTTGTTGGTGGAGTGATGAAAGTGTAGGATTTGATGTTTTTCGGTTGTTTGAGGTGGTTTTTGTAGTGTTGTTGTGATATGTTGTTGTTTGTGTGGTGTTGATGGGGTAGTGGTAGTTGTGAGTGGTTGTTTGAATGCTTGTTGTGGAAGAGTGTGTGTGTGATGATTGGTTTGGTCTGTATGTGTTGGTTTGTGGAGATTGAAAAGTGAGTTTGATTTTCCTGTTGTTTTGAGATTGTGTTTGGATTGGTTGTGTGTCATATTGTTAGTAATTTATTTGAATAGATTTGAATGTTGTGTTGGTATTTGTTTCGTTGTGTATGTGTGTGTGTAGTATGTGGTGATTTGATTGAGTGTGATGAGATATTGGCTGTTGAGTTGTTGTTCTGAGTTTTTTGTGGTGGTGTGTAAGATATGTGTTATGTGGTAGTAGTTTGTTGTGATGTATTTGTGTTGGGTGTTCTGTTTTGTGCTTTGTTGTTGTGTGTATGTTTCGTTGTTGGGGTGTTGTTAGTGTATTGTGATTGGTGTTGTTTGTTTTAATTGAGGTAGTTCGTGGTTTAGGGGTGTTATTTAGGTTCTTGTGGTTGTGTATGAGTGGTGTTGATGTTGTGTGATGTGTGTGTGAAAGTAATGTATTTTGTAGAAGTTGGTGTTTGTTTAGACTGATGGTTGTGGCGTAGAGTTTGTGGATAAGTAGTGTGTTATAGATAAATGATGGATTTGTTAGTGTTGTTGTGTAAATTGGGTTTGGTGAGTCAAGTGAGGATTAGAGTTATGTTGTTGTTGAATGAGTGCGTTTGATTTGTTTGTTGTGAGAGTTGTGGTTGTGCTGTATTCGTGGTGTTTGTTGTTTGTTGTGTTTGTTATTTGTGAGTTAGTGTGAGTGGGTTGTGTGTTATTGAGTGTTGGTGTTGTTGGTTTTTTGAAGTGTGTTGTATGATGTTGAGTGTTTGGATTGGTGTGTGCTCTGGTTGTGTGCTATTGAATGGTGTATTGTGTGTTGTGGTTGCTTGGGTGGATAATTGATGGAGTGTTTATATGTTGTTGTGGGTTTGATATGTGGTGATGTGTGTGTGTAGTGTGTTTGTTTGTTGTTTTGATTTGTGCTGTTTGTTGTATGTTGGTTGCGAGTGTTTGTTGAAGTTGATATTGTGGTGGAAGTAGTGCGTGTGAAGTGTTCAATATGTGGTGAGAGAGTGTTGTGTGTTGTTATGATTGAGTTGGTTAGTGTAGTGTTGTGTGTGTGTTGTAGTGTTGTGTGTTGTTGATGTGGTTGTGATATTGTTTTTGGATAGGATAGGTGTGTTGTGTGAGTTTGGCGTGTTTGTTGTTGTTGTTTTTTAGTGTGTGATGTGATGATAGCTGTGATGTGTTGTGGTTTGGTTGATGTTGGGATGTTGTAATAGTAGGATGTTTGTTGAGATGTTTCTATGTGGTTTTGTGTGGATGCTGATTTAGTGTTTGGGTGAGCTTGTGATGTGTTGTTTATGCTTTTCGCTGGTGTGCTGTGTGAGTTGTGTTGGTTGATGATAAAGTAGGTGTTCTTGTTGTGGAAGATGTGGTTGTGTTGTTGATTGTGAGTGGAGATGTTGTTGTTGAGGAGTTTTTATGGTTGAAAGAGGGAGTTGTTGAGATAGAGTA
The DNA here is from genome assembly GCA_947069175.1 of Scalesia atractyloides. Lineage (NCBI taxonomy): Eukaryota > Viridiplantae > Streptophyta > Magnoliopsida > Asterales > Asteraceae > Scalesia > Scalesia atractyloides. The sequence goes on from CAMTDV010000407.1 coordinate 30,516, forward strand.
GTAGTGATAGAGGTTGATGCTGATGGAGTGTGTTAGTGCAGTGATTTGGGGGTTGAGTCGATGTATGTGAGTATTGTGTGTTGTATATTTGATTTAGTGTGTGAGTTTGTGGTTGTTTGTGAGACTTGTTGATGTAGAGTGAGATTGTGAGAAATGTGTGATGTTGTTGATATTGTGTTTGTGGTGAAAGACGAAAGTGTTGTTGATTGTGTTGACGATATGGAGAGTGGTGGAATGTGTTTATGTGTGTTGTGTGTAATATATGATGGTGTTTAAAGTTTATGTGAGTGAATATGATGGCATAAGAAGAGAAGATTAAGTGATGTAATATTGAATGTACTTGTTAAGAAGTGTTTAGAGTTGATAGGTTTGAGTGTGATGAGATTGTTTTGAGATATGAATATGTGGATATGGAGAGTAATGTTGAGAGGAGGAGTATAAAGTGAGAAGAAGAAGAGATGAATTGTGCTCTTGGTGATGTTTAAATAGAAGTGAGGGGGATGTGTGAGTAAGAAGTGTTTTGTGATTTGACAAGAAGAAGTGATGATTGATTGTATTTATAAAGGTGAGTGTTGGTGTATTATTGTGTTGGTATAGCTGTTGTTGTAGTGAGTGTGTGAGTAGTATGCTTTGTATTGGTGGAGGAGTGTGTTGCTTGTTGTAATGTGAGGAGTGTGTAATGGTGAACACCCCCAACTAACCTAGAGTTTGTTGTTGGTTAAAGTATTGTTTGATGTTGATTTATATTTTGGTGGTGCTAGGGTGGTTGTTGTTGTGTGTGTGGTGTGTGTGTGGAGATAGTGTGTATGGTGCATTTGTGATGATGATGTTGTGTTGGTGGATGTGTGGTGTTGTTGTGTGTGAGTGTGTTGTGGTGTGTTAGTAGTTTTGGATTCTTAAGTAGGTGTAAGTTTTAATGGTTGATTTCTTTGTTGGGTCTTGGTTTGTTTTATGTGTTCTGTTTTTAAATTGTGTTGATGTTGTGTCGTTGTTTGTTGTAGGATGTTGGTTGATGTGATGTTTCGTTTATGCTAGAAGGGTATTGTTTGTATTGTAGGTGAGTGGTCGTTGTGTGCTGTGTGTGTTTGCTTTGATTGTGAATAGTGTAGGTGGTGATTAGTTGTGTAAGTGTTTTGATTGTGTGTGGTGAGTTTGGTAAGTGTCGAGTTGGATGTGGATGATGACTTATTGATTTGTATGTCTTTTGTGCTTTGTTATGCTTTGTAGGAGAGGTTGTATTGTTGTAGTATTGTTAGTGATTGGTTGTGGTTTGTGGAGTATGTAATTGTTGGGCATTGGTTTTTGTAGTTCAAGTTGTGAGTCTAGTCGAGTTTGATGAGGGATTGGGCGATTGTTGTGGATGTTGGTTGATGTGATGTGTGTGTGTTTGTATTGGTCTTGTGTGTTAGTAGTGTTTATTAGTGTCTGTAAGTTTTTGTTGTACTGTATGCTGTGTATTGTTGTTGTTTCTTGTTGTGATGTGTGAATGGCTGTGTGCTTGTAAGTTGTTTGTGTGGTTGTTTGGCTCGTGTGAGTGTGTTTGTGTTTGAATTCTTGGGTGTTTTTTTGAGTGTGTTTGTGATTGGTAGTGTGTTGGTGGTGTGTGGAGAGAGGTTGCTCGTGGTTGTAGTTTGGATGAGGTGTTTTGGATTGTGTTTATTTTGGGTGGTGGTATAATGTGTCTTGCTTGGGTTATAGGCTTATTGGTTTTTGAGTGTGGTTGGGTGTATGTGAGTTATTAGTGATGTTGAGATTTGTGTGTGTTTTGGTTTGTAGGTGCTTGCTAGTATTTAATGTTGGAGGTAGGTGGGGTGCGTTATGTGTTGATGCTTGTTGTATGGTTGTGTAAGTGCATGTTGTTGATTAATGTTTGTAATGTATTAGTGGAGGTGTTGTGTGGTTGTTGTTTAGTGTGTTATGTTGGGGGTAGTTATGTATTATGTTATTGTAGTAAATTAAGTGATGAATTGAAGTGAGATGTTGGTGTGTGATGTTGATGTGAGTTCTTAGGTGTGCGAGCTTGTGTAGTGTTTTGTGGAGAGAGTGAAGGTGATGTGTTGTTTTGTGTGTGAGATAGAGTTGGTGTGTTGTTTGTTGGGTCGGTCATGTTGTTTGGGGTGATTGTTTTGGACTGTTTGGAGTGGGATTGATGAATATGAGTAGTATGGGAGATTTGTATGAAGTAAAATGGGTGAGAGTTAGACAGATATGATGCGAGATAATGGAGGTCTGTATTGGGGCAGTTTGCTGTCTTTGGAGTTGAGATTGAATGAGGAGAATTAGTAATATGTGAAATGTAGTTTGTTCTGTAGGTTGGTGTAGAAATTTAGTGGAGTAGAGTTTTGAGAAGGTCTGTGTGGATTTGAAGTGGATGGTGTGTTGGTGTGGATTGAAATGAGTTTATAAATTAAATTAAATATAAAAAAATATAAATAAAATTACTAAATAATATTATATTAAAAAAATATATATAATATATAATAATATAATTTTAAAAGTTAATTTAAAAATAAATAAAAAAATTGAAAATTAATAAATAAAAATTTTAAAAAATTATATATTATATTTAATTTTTATAATATTTAATTAAAATTTTAATATTATAAAATAATAATAAAAATATTTAATAAAAAAAGAAATTAATATTTATATATTATATTATAATATTAATTATAAATATATATAAAATAAATTTAAAGTATTAAAATACAATAAAAATTAAATAAAAATTTTAAATTTTTAATATTAAAAAAAAAATATATAATAATTTATATATATAATAATAAATATATAAAAAAATATTATTAAATAATTAAAAATTAAAGTATATAAATAAAAAATAATATAAAATAAAAAATATAAAAATTAATTATATAAAAATTTTATAAAAAAAAAATATAATAAAAATAATTTATTACTATAAATTAAATAAATATTATAATTATATAAATTAAATATTAATTTATATAATAATAAAATATTAATATTTTAATAATATTAAAAATAAATAATAAATTTAAATATTAATAGAAAATATTATATAAAAATAAAAAATTAAAATATAATATTAATGATAAAATATTATAAATAAAATTTAATATTAATAATAATATTAAATAAATATAAATTTAATATATTATTTAGATAAATAAAATAAAAATATATAAAATTAATTATAAAAATAATTTTATAAATTATAATATATTATAATACAATAAATAAAATAATAAAAATAAATATAATTATAAATATATAAAATTAATAATTAAATTATTATATATAAAAAAATATAATATATGTAGAAAATTAATAAATTAAAATATAAAGAATAAATAATAAAATAAAAATATAAATAATATAATATATATAATAAATATATTAATAAAATATAAATATATAAAATTAATATATATATTAATAAATTAATATATATATTATAAAAATAATAAATATAAATTAATAAAATATATATTATATAATAAATTAATAAATATATATTAAATTAATTAATATAATAATAAATATTATAATATTTATAATATATTATATAATATATAAATATAAATAATTTTAAATATATAATTATAATAAATAATTAAATATATAATAATTAATATAATAATATAATTAAATAATTAATTAATATATAATAATAATATTATAATAATTATTAATTAAAATATAAATATTATTATATATATAAATTTAATATATTAATTTAATATATAAATATATATAATATATTAATAATTATATTATAATAATATAAATTTTAATAATTATTAATTAATAATAAAAATTTATATATTAATATAATATATAAATAATATTATAATATTATATAATATAATTATAATTTAATTATAATTATAATTAAAATATATATTAATATAATATATATAATAATAATATTATTATATAAATAATATATAAATTAATATATTAATATATATAAATATTATAAATATATTTAAATTAATAATTTATAATATAAATTAATATATAATTTAATATTAATAATAATATATATTAATATAATTATTTAAAAAAATATTATATTAATTTAATTATAAATTAAATTATAATATTTAAATATATATAATTAAATATTATATTAATAAAATTATTATAAATAATAATTTAATTATAATAAAAATATTAATTATATATTAAATAATATTATAAAATATAAAATATTAATTTATTTATTAATATATAATATATTAATATAATATTAATAATATAAATATATATAATTAAATTAATAAAAATTATTATATAAATATAATATAAATTAAATTATATTATAATTAATAATTAAATATTATATATTAAATATATAAAAATAAAAATATAATTAAATAATAAAAATAATTTATTATAATATATTAATATTAATTATTTAATATTATAAATATAATATAATTAAATAAATAATTAATTAATATATAAAATATTATTATATATAAATTTATATATTTTAAATATTAATTATATTAAATATAAATAAATTTATTATATATTAAATTTAATATAAATAAAAATATAATAATAATTATATATTATAATTTATAAATTAATATAAATATTAATAAATAAATTATTTTTTTTAATAATTAATTAATTAAATAAAATATAATATAAAAAAAATAAAAATATAATAATATTTAATTTTAATTTATATTTAATAATAATAAATAAATTAAAATTAAATTTAAAATATAAAATAAAATATTAATAATATAAAATTAAATTATTTAAAATAAAAATTAATAATTAAAATATTTAATTTTTTATATAAATTTTATAAATTAATAAATATTTATTTTATATGATAAATTATAAAATATAATAATTATATTATAAATAATATAAATATATAATAATAAATATATAATAAATAAAATATTATAAATTAAATATTTAATATATTAAATATATAAATAAATATAAATAATATATAATATATATTTTAAATTATTAATATTATATAATAAAAAATATATATAAATATAATATTATATAAATATTTTATATAATTAAAATATAATATTAAATAAATTATATAATAAATATGAATATATAATATTATATTATTAAATTATATATATAATTATATTAAAATATAAATTATTATATAAATATATAATAAAAAATATAATATTAATAAATTATTAATTATATTATATAATATATTATAAATATATATATTAATATATAATTATATAAATATAATTATATATAAATAAATAATTTAATATATAATAATTATAAATATAATAATATATAATAATATATAATAATTATATAATAATAATATAAATATAATATAAAAATATATATATAATATAATATAATATAAATATAATATTATGTATAATATTTATTATAATATTATAAATATAATATAATAAAATTAAATATAATAAAATTATATATATATTATAATATAAAATATTATAATATATATATATATAATATAATATAATATAAATAATAATATATAATATATATAATATAAATAATATTTAATAAATATAATTAATATATAAATAATAAATATATATTAATAATATATATAATATAAATATAATTATATAAAAATTAATATATATATTAATAATAATATAAATAAATATAATAATAATATATATAATATAATATAAATAAAATTTATAAATTTATAATATAATAAATTATATAATTAATATATAATATATATATATTAATATTATATAATAATAATTAAATATATAATTAAATAATTAAATAAATAATATATAATATAAATTATATAAAATTAAAATATATATAAAATAAATTAATTATAATTTAAAATAAAAATTTTAATAATAATTTAATATAAAATATAATAAAATAATATAATATAATAAAAATATATTATAATAATAATAATAAATATAATATAAATATAAAATTAATTATATAATAATATAAAATAATATAAATATTATATATAATTAAATAATATAATAAATTAATATTAATATATAATATAAAATATATATATATAAATATAATTATAATAATATTATAATATTAATAAATAAATATATATAAAATAAAATTATATAATTAATAAAATATAATTATTAATAATATATATATTAATAAAATATATTAATATTAAAATAAAATATATTAAAATATATTATAAATATATATATCAATAAAAAAAAATTTAAAAAAAATTTAAAATTTTATTTAAAAACAAAAAAAAAAATAAATTAATTTAAAATTTTAAAAAATATAATAAAAATTTTAAAATTTTTAAAATAAATTTAAAAATAAAATAAAAATTTTAAAATAAAATTTTAAAAAAATTAATTTAAAAAATTTTTTAAAAATATTTTATAAAATTTTTAAAAAATAATTTTAAAAATTAATTTTAAAAAAAATAAAAAAAAGTTAATATAAA
>CAMTDV010000408.1:0-16602 GCA_947069175.1 Scalesia atractyloides
AAACCCATCCTGACCCATCCGACCTTTTTTTTAAAATACTCATTGTAACCCAAACCCATCTTGACCCATTACCCAAACCCACCCAACTTGAACCAACTAAGCAAAACCATTCCCATAGCAAGGACTAGATACACACAAATTAGACGTTAGGTTTAATGTTGATGTATCAATTTTGTTATGACTTTGCAAATGTTATGTTGTTTCTTTGTTTTGTTATATTGATGTCTTTGACAATTTTTATGAAATGAAATATGGTTTAATTAATTATTATCACTTATTAATGTTGTGAGCAATGAGCAATCTCGTTTTCGTCTCATCCCGATGTTTCCGCCATCGGTTGGGGTGTGACAAGCTCCCTATCATTATTGTCATGGGCGCTGAAGGCCCTTACCGAATTTCGCTCGTAGTATTAATTTTACCGAAAATTATCAATTTTTTTAATGTAAAATATCGATTTTTAAGAGTCTGGCACCCACCAATTTAGATTTTGAGAGTTCAGCCCCACTGAGTTTTAGTTCAAACTCCACCACTGGACTTATTGTTAGACCGAGACTATTATCCAGGGGTGAATTTAATATCCCACTCCACTAGCAAAACTAGACCTGGCAAAACAAGTCCATATATTCTATTTTGGGTTGATATGGGTATTTTAAATTTTAAGATGGTTTAAGATGGGCCAAACAAAATTAATCATTAGGTTATGATGGGTTATGAAGTGGTGGATAAAAAAAGAAGAGTAGGTCAGGATAGGTATGAGATAAACCCAAAGGGGTCAGGATGGTATAAGATAAAATCACTAAACTAATTATTACTCGTAGATATCTCTTCACAACTATGACTTCACCAATCGTCGCCGTATTACTCTTTTGTCGTTTATCGTTTAAAAATAATAAAAAATTTAAAACTAATAAAAAAAATCAAAATATTCAAAAAAAATCCTAAAAATTCAAAAAAATACAAAAAACTACAAAAAAAAAATACAAAAAAAAAATACTTAAAAAATAAAAAAAATCCTAAAAACTAACAAAAATTCTAAAAAATCAAAAATAAAAAATCTAAAAAATCAATAAAATCAAAAAAAATCCCAAAAAATCGAAAAAACTCTAAAAAATCCTAAAAATTCAAAAAAAAATACAAAAAATCTAAAAAATCAAAAATTTCAAAAAAATTCTAAAATATCAAAAAAAATCTAAAAAAATCTAAATAATCGAAAAAAATAAAAAATCCTAAAAATTCAAAAAAATTCTAAAAAATCAAAAAATCAATAAAAATGTAAAAAATCAAAAAAGTTAAAAAAAATTCTAAAATCTCCAAAAAATTAAAAAAACTAAAAAATTTAAAAAAAACTTAAAAATTATAAAAAATCAAAAATAGTGTTTTTATATTTTTTGATTTTTTTAGAATTTTTTTGAATATTTTTCATTTTTTAGAAATTTTTTGAACTTGTAATTTTTTTTGGTTTTTTAGGATTTTTTTTAATTTTTAGTATTTTTAACTGTTTTGATATTTTAGATTTTTTTTTACTTTTTATAATATTCTTTATTTCTGGTAATTTTTTAATTTTGAGAATTTTTTAGAATTTTTAGGATTAACTTTTTAGGTTTTTTTTTGTTTTTTTAGAATTTTTTTTAATTTTTAGGATTTTTTAGAATATTTCAATTTTTTTATTTTTTAGAATTTTTTTGGGTTTTTTTGAATTTTTTTAGTTTTAGAATTTTTTCGATTTTTCGTTTTTTTTTTTGAATTTTTAGATTTTTTATGATTTTTAAGAATTTTTTTCTTTTTTTAAATTTTTAGGATTTTTTAGAATTTTTTGATTTTTAGGATTTTGTTAGATTCTTTGGATTTTTTTATTTTTAGTATTTTTTGATTTTTTTTTTTTTTTTTTGAATTTCTGGGATATTTTTGAATTTTTAGCATTTTTTTGACTTTTTTATTTTTTCAATTTTTTTTCAATTTTTTTATTTATTTTGAATTTTATATTTTTATTGTTTTTATATATATTATTTTTTTTTATATTTTTTACTTTTTATTTATTTTTTCATCCCATCTTTATCCAAACCTTTATTAACTTACACTCATCTTAACCCAAACCCATCCTGACCCATCCGACCTTTTTTTTAAAATACTCATTGTAACCCAAACCCATCTTGACCCATTACCCAAACCCACCCAACTTGAACCACTAAGCAAAACCATTCCCATAGCAAGGACTAGATACACACAAATTAGACGTTAGGTTTAATGTTGATGTATCAATTTTGTTATGACTTTGCAAATGTTATGTTGTTTCTTTGTTTTGTTATATTGATGTCTTTGACAATTTTTATGAAATGAAATATGGTTTAATTAATTATTATCACTTATTAATGTTGTGAGCAATGAGCAATCTCGTTTTCGTCTCATCCCGATGTTTCCGCCATCGGTTGGGGTGTGACAAGCTCCCTATCATTATTGTCATGGGCGCTGAAGGCCCTTACCGAATTTCGCTCGTAGTATTAATTTTACCGAAAATTATCAATTTTTTTAATGTAAAATATCGGATTTTTAAGAGTCTGGCACCCACCAATTTAGATTTTGAGAGTTCAGCCCCACTGAGTTTTAGTTCAAACTCCACCACTGGACTTATTGTTAGACCGAGACTATTATCCAGGGGTGAATTTAATATCCCACTCCACTAGCAAAACTAGACCTGGCAAAACAAGTCCATATATTCTATTTTGGGTTGATATGGGTATTTTAAATTTTAAGATGGTTTAAGATGGGCCAAACAAAATTAATCATTAGGTTATGATGGGTTATGAAGTGGTGGATAAAAAAAGAAGAGTAGGTCAGGATAGGTATGAGATAAACCCAAAGGGGTCAGGATGGTATAAGATAAAATCACTAAACTAATTATTACTCGTAGATATCTCTTCACAACTATGACTTCACCAATCGTCGCCGTATTACTCTTTTGTCGTTTATCGTTTAAAAATAATAAAAAATTTAAAACTAATAAAAAAAATCAAAATATTCAAAAAAAATCCTAAAAATTCAAAAAAATACAAAAAACTACAAAAAAAAATACAAAAAAAAAATACTTAAAAATAAAAAAAATCCTAAAAACTAACAAAAATTCTAAAAAATCAAAAATAAAAAATCTAAAAAATCAATAAAATCAAAAAAATCCCAAAAAAATCGAAAAAAACTCTAAAAAATCCTAAAAATTCAAAAAAAAAATACAAAAAATCTAAAAAATCAAAAATTTCAAAAAATCTAAAATATCAAAAAAAATCTAAAAAAATCTAAATAATCGAAAAAATAAAAAATCCTAAAAATTCAAAAAAATTCTAAAAAATCAAAAAATCAATAAAAATGTAAAAAATCAAAAAAGTTAAAAAAAATTCTAAAATCTCCAAAAAATTAAAAAAACTAAAAAATTTAAAAAAAACTTAAAAATTATAAAAAATCAAAAATAGTGTTTTTATATTTTTTGATTTTTTTAGAATTTTTTTGAATATTTTTCATTTTTTAGAAATTTTTTGAACTTGTAATTTTTTTTGGTTTTTTAGGATTTTTTTTAATTTTTAGTATTTTTAACTGTTTTGATATTTTAGATTTTTTTTTACTTTTTATAATATTCTTTATTTCTGGTAATTTTTTAATTTTGAGAATTTTTTAGAATTTTTAGGATTAACTTTTTAGGTTTTTTTTTGTTTTTTTAGAATTTTTTTAATTTTTAGGATTTTTTAGAATATTTCAATTTTTTTATTTTTTAGAATTTTTTTGGGTTTTTTTGAATTTTTTTAGTTTTAGAATTTTTTCGATTTTTCGTTTTTTTTTTTGAATTTTTAGATTTTTTATGATTTTTAAGAATTTTTTTTTTTTTTAAATTTTTAGGATTTTTTAGAATTTTTTGATTTTTAGGATTTTGTTAGATTCTTTGGATTTTTTTATTTTTTAGTATTTTTTGATTTTTTTTTTTTTTTGAATTTCTGGGATATTTTTGAATTTTTAGCATTTTTTTGACTTTTTTATTTTTTCAATTTTTTTTGATTTTTTTATTTATTTTGAATTTTATATTTTTATTGTTTTTATATATATTATTTTTTTTTATATTTTTTACTTTTTATTTATTTTTTCATCCCATCTTTATCCAAACCTTTATTAACTTACACTCATCTTAACCCAAACCCATCCTGACCCATCCGACCTTTTTTTTAAAATACTCATTGTAACCCAAACCCATCTTGACCCATTACCCAAACCCACCAACTTGAACCACTAAGCAAAACCATTCCCATAGCAAGGACTAGATACACACAAATTAGACGTTAGGTTTAATGTTGATGTATCAATTTTGTTATGACTTTGCAAATGTTATGTTGTTTCTTTGTTTTGTTATATTGATGTCTTTGACAATTTTTATGAAATGAAATATGGTTTAATTAATTATTATCACTTATTAATGTTGTGAGCAATGAGCAATCTCGTTTTCGTCTCATCCCGATGTTTCCGCCATCGGTTGGGGTGTGACAAGCTCCCTATCATTATTGTCATGGGCGCTGAAGGCCCTTACGAATTTCGCTCGTAGTATTAATTTTACCGAAAATTATCAATTTTTTTAATGTAAAATATCGGATTTTTAAGAGTCTGGCACCCACCAATTTAGATTTTGAGAGTTCAGCCCCACTGAGTTTTAGTTCAAACTCCACCACTGGACTTATTGTTAGACCGAGACTATTATCCAGGGGTGAATTTAATATCCCACTCCACTAGCAAAACTAGACCTGGCAAAACAAGTCCATATATTCTATTTTGGGTTGATATGGGTATTTTAAATTTTAAGATGGTTTAAGATGGGCCAAACAAAATTAATCATTAGGTTATGATGGGTTATGAAGTGGTGGATAAAAAAAGAAGAGTAGGTCAGGATAGGTATGAGATAAACCCAAAGGGGTCAGGATGGTATAAGATAAAATCACTAAACTAATTATTACTCGTAGATATCTCTTCACAACTATGACTTCACCAATCGTCGCCGTATTACTCTTTTGTCGTTTATCGTTTAAAAATAATAAAAAATTTAAAACTAATAAAAAAAATCAAAATATTCAAAAAAAATCCTAAAAATTCAAAAAAATACAAAAAACTACAAAAAAAAATACAAAAAAAAAATACTTAAAAATAAAAAAAATCCTAAAAACTAACAAAAATTCTAAAAAATCAAAAATAAAAAATCTAAAAAATCAATAAAATCAAAAAAATCCCAAAAAATCGAAAAAACTCTAAAAAATCCTAAAAATTCAAAAAAAAAATACAAAAAATCTAAAAAATCAAAAAATTTCAAAAAAATTCTAAAATATCAAAAAAAATCTAAAAAAATCTAAATAATCGAAAAAATAAAAAATCCTAAAAATTCAAAAAAATTCTAAAAAATCAAAAAATCAATAAAAATGTAAAAAATCAAAAAAGTTAAAAAAAATTCTAAAATCTCCAAAAAATTAAAAAAAAACTAAAAAATTTAAAAAAAACTTAAAAATTATAAAAAATCAAAAATAGTGTTTTTATATTTTTTGATTTTTTTAGAATTTTTTTGAATATTTTTCATTTTTTAGAAATTTTTTGAACTTGTAATTTTTTTTGGTTTTTTAGGATTTTTTTTAATTTTTAGTATTTTTAACTGTTTTGATATTTTAGATTTTTTTTTACTTTTTATAATATTCTTTATTTCTGGTAATTTTTTAATTTTGAGAATTTTTTAGAATTTTTAGGATTAACTTTTTAGGTTTTTTTTGTTTTTTTTAGAATTTTTTTAATTTTTAGGATTTTTTAGAATATTTCAATTTTTTTATTTTTAGAATTTTTTTGGGTTTTTTTGAATTTTTTTAGTTTTAGAATTTTTTCGATTTTTTCGTTTTTTTTTTGAATTTTTAGATTTTTTATGATTTTTAAGAATTTTTTTCTTTTTTTAAATTTTTAGGATTTTTTAGAATTTTTTGATTTTTAGGATTTTGTTAGATTCTTTGGATTTTTTTATTTTTTAGTATTTTTTGATTTTTTTTTTTTTTTTGAATTTCTGGATATTTTTGAATTTTTAGCATTTTTTTGACTTTTTTATTTTTTCAATTTTTTTTCATTTTTTTATTTATTTTGAATTTTATATTTTTATTGTTTTATATATATTATTTTTTTTTATATTTTTTACTTTTTATTTATTTTTTCATCCCATCTTTATCCAAACCTTTATTAACTTACACTCATCTTAACCCAAACCCATCCTGACCCATCCGACCTTTTTTTTAAAATACTCATTGTAACCCAAACCCATCTTGACCCATTACCCAAACCCACCCAACTTGAACCACAAGACATACAAAACCATTCCCATAGCAAGGACTAGATACACACAAATTAGACGTTAGGTTTAATGTTGATGTATCAATTTTGTTATGACTTTGCAAATGTTATGTTGTTTCTTTGTTTTGTTATATTGATGTCTTTGACAATTTTTATGAAATGAAATATGGTTTAATTAATTATTATCACTTATTAATGTTGTGAGCAATGAGCAATCTCGTTTTCGTCTCATCCCGATGTTTCCGCCATCGGTTGGGGTGTGACAAGCTCCCTATCATTATTGTCATGGGCGCTGAAGGCCCTTACCGAATTTCGCTCGTAGTATTAATTTTACCGAAAATTATCAATTTTTTTAATGTAAAATATCGGATTTTTAAGAGTCTGGCACCCACCAATTTAGATTTTGAGAGTTCAGCCCCACTGAGTTTTAGTTCAAACTCCACCACTGGACTTATTGTTAGACCGAGACTATTATCCAGGGGTGAATTTAATATCCCACTCCACTAGCAAAACTAGACCTGGCAAAACAAGTCCATATATTCTATTTTGGGTTGATATGGGTATTTTAAATTTTAAGATGGTTTAAGATGGGCCAAACAAAATTAATCATTAGGTTATGATGGGTTATGAAGTGGTGGATAAAAAAAGAAGAGTAGGTCAGGATAGGTATGAGATAAACCCAAAGGGGTCAGGATGGTATAAGATAAAATCACTAAACTAATTATTACTCGTAGATATCTCTTCACAACTATGACTTCACCAATCGTCGCCGTATTACTCTTTTGTCGTTTATCGTTTAAAAATAATAAAAAATTTAAAACTAATAAAAAAATCAAAATATTCAAAAAAAATCCTAAAAATTCAAAAAAATACAAAAAACTACAAAAAAAAAATACAAAAAAAAATACTTAAAAATAAAAAAAATCCTAAAAAACTAACAAAAATTCTAAAAAATCAAAAATAAAAAATCTAAAAAATCAATAAAATCAAAAAAATCCCAAAAAATCGAAAAAACTCTAAAAAATCCTAAAAATTCAAAAAAAAATACAAAAAATCTAAAAAATCAAAAAATTTCAAAAAAATTCTAAAATATCAAAAAAAATCTAAAAAAATCTAAATAATCGAAAAAATAAAAAATCCTAAAAATTCAAAAAAATTATAAAAAATCAAAAAATCAATAAAAATGTAAAAAATCAAAAAAGTTAAAAAAAATTCTAAAATCTCCAAAAAATTAAAAAAACTAAAAAATTTAAAAAAAACTTAAAAATTATAAAAAATCAAAAATAGTGTTTTTTATATTTTTTGATTTTTTTAGAATTTTTTTGAATATTTTTCATTTTTTAGAAATTTTTTGAACTTGTAATTTTTTTTGGTTTTTTAGGATTTTTTTTAATTTTTAGTATTTTTAACTGTTTTGATATTTTAGATTTTTTTTTACTTTTTATAAATTCTTTATTTCTGGTAATTTTTTAATTTTGAGAATTTTTTAGAATTTTTAGGATTAACTTTTTAGGTTTTTTTTTTTGTTTTTTTAGAATTTTTTTTAATTTTTAGGATTTTTAGAATATTTCAATTTTTTTATTTTTTAGAATTTTTTTGGGTTTTTTTGAATTTTTTTAGTTTTAGAATTTTTTCGATTTTTCGTTTTTTTTTTTTGAATTTTTAGATTTTTTATGATTTTTAAGAATTTTTTTCTTTTTTTAAATTTTTAGGATTTTTTAGAATTTTTTGATTTTTAGGATTTTGTTAGATTCTTTGGATTTTTTTATTTTTTAGTATTTTTTGATTTTTTTTTTTTTTTTGAATTTCTAGGATATTTTTGAATTTTTAGCATTTTTTTGACTTTTTATTTTTTCAATTTTTTTTGATTTTTTTATTTATTTTGAATTTTATATTTTTATTGTTTTTATATATATTATTTTTTTTTATATTTTTTACTTTTTATTTATTTTTTCATCCCATCTTTATCCAAACCTTTATTAACTTACACTCATCTTAACCCAAACCCATCCTGACCCATCCGACCTTTTTTTAAAATACTCATTGTAACCCAAACCCATCTTGACCCATTACCCAAACCACCCACTCCACTTTGCCACCACTAAGCAAAACCATTCCCATAGCAAGGACTAGATACACACAAATTAGACGTTAGGTTTAATGTTGATGTATCAATTTTGTTATGACTTTGCAAATGTTATGTTGTTTCTTTGTTTTGTTATATTGATGTCTTTGACAATTTTTATGAAATGAAATATGGTTTAATTAATTATTATCACTTATTAATGTTGTGAGCAATGAGCAATCTCGTTTTCGTCTCATCCCGATGTTTCCGCCATCGGTTGGGGTGTGACAAGCTCCCTATCATTATTGTCATGGGCGCTGAAGGCCCTTACCGAATTTCGCTCGTAGTATTAATTTTACCGAAAATTATCAATTTTTTTAATGTAAAATATCGGATTTTTAAGAGTCTGGCACCCACCAATTTAGATTTGAGAGTTCAGCCCCACTGAGTTTTAGTTCAAACTCCACCACTGGACTTATTGTTAGACCGAGACTATTATCCAGGGGTGAATTTAATATCCCACTCCACTAGCAAAACTAGACCTGGCAAAAACAAGTCCATATATTCTATTTTGGGTTGATATGGGTATTTTAATTAAGATGTTTAAGATGGGCCAAACAAAATTAATCATTAGGTTATGATGGGTTATGAAGTGGTGGATAAAAAAAGAAGAGTAGGTCAGGATAGGTATGAGATAAACCCAAAGGGTCAGGATGGTATAAGATAAAATCACTAAACTAATTATTACTCGTAGATATCTCTTCACAACTATGACTTCACCAATCGTCGCCGTATTACTCTTTTGTCGTTTATCGTTTAAAAATAATAAAAAATTTAAAACTAATAAAAAAAATCAAAATATTCAAAAAAAAATCCTAAAAATTCAAAAAAATACAAAAAACTACAAAAAAAAAAAATACAAAAAAAAAAAACTTAAAAATAAAAAAAAATCCTAAAAAACTAACAAAAATTCTAAAAAATCAAAAATAAAAAATCTAAAAAATCAATAAAATCAAAAAAAATCCCAAAAAATCGAAAAAACTCTAAAAAATCCTAAAAATTCAAAAAAAAAATACAAAAAATCTAAAAAATCAAAAAATTTCAAAAAAATTCTAAAATATCAAAAAAATCTAAAAAAATCTAAATAATCGAAAAAATAAAAAATCCTAAAAATTCAAAAAAATTTAAAAAATCAAAAAATCAATAAAAATGTAAAAATCAAAAAAGTTAAAAAAAATTCTAAAATCTCCAAAAAATTAAAATTAAAAAAACTAAAAAATTTAAAAAAACTTAAAAATTATAAAAAATCAAAAATAGTGTTTTTATATTTTTTTGATTTTTTTAGAATTTTTTTGAATTTTTTTCATTTTTTAGAAATTTTTGAACTTGTAATTTTTTTTTGTTTTTTAGGATTTTTTTTAATTTTTAGTATTTTTAACTGTTTTGATATTTTAGATTTATTTTTTTTACTTTTTATAATATTCTTTATTTCTGGTAATTTTTTAATTTTGAGAATTTTTTAGAATTTTTAGGATTAACTTTTTAGGTTTTTTTTGTTTTTTTAGAATTTTTTTTAATTTTTAGGATTTTTTAGAATATTTCAATTTTTTTTATTTTTTAGAATTTTTTTGGGTTTTTTTGAATTTTTTTAGTTTTAGAATTTTTTCGATTTTTCGTTTTTTTTTTGAATTTTTAGATTTTTTATGATTTTTAAGAATTTTTTTCTTTTTTTAAATTTTTAGGATTTTTAGAATTTTTTGATTTTTAGGATTTTGTTAGATTCTTTGGATTTTTTTATTTTTAGTATTTTTTGATTTTTTTTTTTTTTTGAATTTCTGGATATTTTTGAATTTTTAGCATTTTTTTGACTTTTTATTTTTCAATTTTTTTGATTTTTTTATTTATTTGAATTTTATATTTTATTGTTTTTATATATATTATTTTTTTTTTATATTTTTTACTTTTTATTTATTTTTCATCCCATCTTTATCCAAACCTTTATTAACTTACACTCATCTTAACCCAAACCCATCCTGACCATCCGACCTTTTTTTTAAAATACTCATTGTAACCCAAACCCATCTTGACCCATTACCCAAACCCACCAACTTGCCACTAAGCAAAACCATTCCCATAGCAAGGACTAGATACACACAAATTAGACGTTAGGTTTAATGTTGATGTATCAATTTGTTATGACTTTGCAAATGTTATGTTGTTTCTTTGTTTTGTATATTGATGTCTTTGACAATTTTATGAAATGAAATATGGTTTAATTAATTATTATCACTTATTAATGTTGTGAGCAATGAGCAATCTCGTTTTCGTCTCATCCCGATGTTTCCGCCATCGGTTGGGTGTGACAAGCTCCCTATCATTATTGTCATGGCGCTGAAGGCCCTTACCGAATTTCGCTCGTAGTATTAATTTTACCGAAAATTATCAATTTTTTTAATGTAAAATATCGGATTTTAAGAGTCTGGCACCCACCAATTTAGATTTTGAGAGTTCAGCCCCACTGAGTTTTAGTTCAAACTCCACCACTGGACTTATTGTTAGACCGAGACTATTATCCGGGTGAATTTAATATCCCACTCCACTAGCAAAACTAGACCTGGCAAAAAAGTCCATATATTCTATTTTGGTTGATATGGGTATTTTAATTTAAGATGGTTTAAGATGGGCCAAACAAAATTAATCATTAGGTTATGATGGGTTATGAAGTGGTGGATAAAAAAAGAAGAGTAGGTCAGGATAGGTATGAGATAAACCCAAAGGGGTCAGGATGGTATAAGATAAAATCACTAAACTAATTATTACTCGTAGATATCTCTTCACAACTATGACTTCACCAATCGTCGCCGTATTACTCTTTTGTCGTTTATCGTTTAAAAATAATAAAAAATTTAAAACTAATAAAAAAAATCAAAATATTCAAAAAAAATCCTAAAAATTCAAAAAAATACAAAAAACTACAAAAAAAAAATACAAAAAAAAAATACTTAAAAATAAAAAAAATCCTAAAAACTAACAAAAATCTAAAAAATCAAAAATAAAAAATCTAAAAAATCAATAAAATCAAAAAAATCCCAAAAAATCAAAAAACTCTAAAAAATCCTAAAAATTCAAAAAAAAAATACAAAAAATCTAAAAAATCAATAAAATATTAACAAAAAAATTCTAAAAATCAAAAAATCTAAAAAATCTAAAATAATCGAAAAAATTAAAAAATCCTAAAAATTCAAAAAAATTTAAAAAATCAAAAAATCAATAAAAATGTAAAAAATCAAAAAAGTTAAAAAAAATTCTAAAATCTCCAAAATTAAAAATTAAAAAAACTAAAAAATTTAAAAAAAACTTAAAAATTATAAAAAATCAAAAATAGTGTTTTTATATTTTTTGATTTTTTTAGAATTTTTTTGAATATTTTTCATTTTTTAGAAATTTTTTGAACTTGTAATTTTTTTTGGTTTTTTAGGATTTTTTTTAATTTTTAGTATTTTTAACTGTTTTGATATTTTAGATTTTTTTTACTTTTATAATATTCTTTATTTCTGGTAATTTTTTTAATTTTGAGAATTTTTTAGAATTTTTAGGATTAACTTTTTAGGTTTTTTTTTTTTTTTTTAGAATTTTTTTAATTTTTAGGATTTTTTAGAATATTTCAATTTTTATTATTTTTTAGAATTTTTTTTGGTTTTTTTGAATTTTTTTAGTTTTAGAATTTTTTTCGATTTTTCGTTTTTTTTTTTTTTTGAATTTTTAGATTTTTTATTGATTTTTAAGATATTTTTTTTCTTTTTTTTAAATTTTTAGGATTTTTTAGAATTTTTTGATTTTTAGGATTTTGTTAGATTCTTTGGATTTTTTTATTTTTAGTATTTTTTGATTTTTTTTTTTTTTTGAATTTCTGGATATTTTTGAATTTTTAGCATTTTTTTGACTTTTTTATTTTTTCAATTTTTTTTGATTTTTTTATTTATTTTGAATTTTATATTTTTATTGTTTTTATATATATTATTTTTTTTTATATTTTTTACTTTTTATTTATTTTTTCATCCCATCTTTATCCAAACCTTTATTAACTTACACTCATCTTAACCCAAACCCATCCTGACCCATCCGACCTTTTTTTTAAAATACTCATTGTAACCCAAACCCATCTTGACCCATTACCCAAACCCACCCAACTTGAACCACTAAGCAAAACCATTCCCATAGCAAGGACTAGATACACACAAATTAGACGTTAGGTTTAATGTTGATGTATCAATTTTGTTATGACTTTGCAAATGTTATGTTGTTTCTTTGTTTTGTTATATTGATGTCTTTGACAATTTTTATGAAATGAAATATGGTTTAATTAATTATTATCACTTATTAATGTTGTGAGCAATGAGCAATCTCGTTTTCGTCTCATCCCGATGTTTCCGCCATCGGTTGGGGTGTGACAAGCTCCCTATCATTATTGTCATGGGCGCTGAAGGCCCTTACCGAATTTCGCTCGTAGTATTAATTTTACCGAAAATTATCAATTTTTTTAATGTAAAATATCGGATTTTTAAGAGTCTGGCACCCACCAATTTAGATTTTGAGAGTTCAGCCCCACTGAGTTTTAGTTCAAACTCCACCACTGGACTTATTGTTAGACCGAGACTATTATCCAGGGGTGAATTTAATATCCCACTCCACTAGCAAAACTAGACCTGGCAAAACAAGTCCATATATTCTATTTTGGGTTGATATGGGTATTTTAAATTTTAAGATGGTTTAAGATGGGCCAAACAAAATTAATCATTAGGTTATGATGGGTTATGAAGTGGTGGATAAAAAAAGAAGAGTAGGTCAGGATAGGTATGAGATAAACCCAAAGGGGTCAGGATGGTATAAGATAAAATCACTAAACTAATTATTACTCGTAGATATCTCTTCACAACTATGACTTCACCAATCGTCGCCGTATTACTCTTTTGTCGTTTATCGTTTAAAAATAATAAAAAATTTAAAACTAATAAAAAAAATCAAAATATTCAAAAAAAATCCTAAAAATTCAAAAAAATACAAAAAACTACAAAAAAAAAATACAAAAAAAAAATACTTAAAAATAAAAAAATCCTAAAAACTAACAAAAATTCTAAAAAAATCAAAAATAAAAAATCTAAAAAATCAATAAAATCAAAAAAATCCCAAAAAATCGAAAAAAAATCTAAAAAATCCTAAAAATTCAAAAAAAAATACAAAAAATCTAAAAAATCAAAAATATTTCAAAAAAATTCTAAAATATCAAAAAAAATCTAAAAAATCTAAAATCGAAAAAATAAAAAATCCTAAAAATTCAAAAAAATTTAAAAAATCAAAAAATCAATAAAAATTAAAAAATCAAAAAAGTTAAAAAAATCAAAATCTCCAAAAATTAAAAAAATAAAAAAACTAAAAATTTAAAAAAACTTAAAAATTATAAAAAATCAAAAATAGTGTTTTTATATTTTTTGATTTTTTTTAGAATTTTTTTGAATATTTTTCATTTTTAGAAATTTTTTGAACTTGTAATTTTTTTTGGTTTTTTAGGATTTTTTTTAATTTTTAGTATTTTTAACTGTTTTGATATTTTAGATTTTTTTTTACTTTTTATAATATTCTTTATTTCTGGTAATTTTTTAATTTTGAGAATTTTTTAGAATTTTTAGGATTAACTTTTTAGGTTTTTTTTTGTTTTTTTAGAATTTTTTTTAATTTTTAGGATTTTTTAGAATATTTCAATTTTTTTATTTTTTAGAATTTTTTTGGGTTTTTTTGAATTTTTTTAGTTTTAGAATTTTTTCGATTTTTCGTTTTTTTTTTTGAATTTTTAGATTTTTTATGATTTTTAAAATTTTTTTCTTTTTTTAAATTTTTAGGATTTTTTAGAATTTTTTGATTTTTAGGATTTTGTTAGATTCTTTGGATTTTTTTATTTTTTAGTATTTTTTGATTTTTTTTTTTTTTTGAATTTCTGGATATTTTTGAATTTTTAGCATTTTTTTGACTTTTTTATTTTTTCAATTTTTTTGATTTTTTTATTTATTTTGAATTTTATATTTTTATTGTTTTTATATATATTATTTTTTTTTATATTTTTTACTTTTTATTTATTTTTTCATCCCATCTTTATCCAAACCTTTATTAACTTACACTCATCTTAACCCAAACCCATCCTGACCCATCCGACCTTTTTTTTAAAATACTCATTGTAACCCAAACCCATCTTGACCCATTACCCAAACCCACCCAACTTGAACCACTAAGCAAAACCATTCCCATAGCAAGGACTAGATACACACAAATTAGACGTTAGGTTTAATGTTGATGTATCAATTTTGTTATGACTTTGCAAATGTTATGTTGTTTCTTTGTTTTGTTATATTGATGTCTTTGACAATTTTTATGAAATGAAATATGGTTTAATTAATTATTATCACTTATTAATGTTGTGAGCAATGAGCAATCTCGTTTTCGTCTCATCCCGATGTTTCCGCCATCGGTTGGGGTGTGACAAGCTCCCTATCATTATTGTCATGGGCGCTGAAGGCCCTTACCGAATTTCGCTCGTAGTATTAATTTTACCGAAAATTATCAATTTTTTTAATGTAAAATATCGGATTTTTAAGAGTCTGGCACCCACCAATTTAGATTTTGAGAGTTCAGCCCCACTGAGTTTTAGTTCAAACTCCACCACTGGACTTATTGTTAGACCGAGACTATTATCCAGGGGTGAATTTAATATCCCACTCCACTAGCAAAACTAGACCTGGCAAAACAAGTCCATATATTCTATTTTGGGTTGATATGGGTATTTTAAATTTAAGATGGTTTAAGATGGGCCAAACAAAATTAATCATTAGGTTATGATGGGTTATGAAGTGGTGGATAAAAAAAGAAGAGTAGGTCAGGATAGGTATGAGATAAACCCAAAGGGGTCAGGATGGTATAAGATAAAATCACTAAACTAATTATTACTCGTAGATATCTCTTCACAACTATGACTTCACCAATCGTCGCCGTATTACTCTTTTGTCGTTTATCGTTTAAAAATAATAAAAAATTTAAAACTAATAAAAAAAATCAAAATATTCAAAAAAAATCCTAAAAATTCAAAAAAATACAAAAAACTACAAAAAAAAAATACACAAAAAAAAATACTTAAAAATAAAAAAAATCCTAAAAACTAACAAAAATTCTAAAAAATCAAAAATAAAAAATCTAAAAAATCAATAAAATCAAAAAAATCCCAAAAAAATCGAAAAAAAAAAAAAAAATAAAAAAAAAAAAAAAAAAAAATAAAAAAATTAAAAAATCTAAAAATTAAAAAAAAAATAAAAAAATCTAAAAAATCAAAAAATTTCAAAAAATCTAAAATATCAAAAAAATCTAAAAAAATCAAAACAAAAATAAAAAATCCTAAAAATTCAAAAAAATTATAAAAAATCAAAATCAAAAAATTAAAAAATCAAAAAATAAAAAAATTTAAAACAAAAATTAAAAATTATAAAAAATTAAATATAAAAATAGTGTTTTTATATTTTTTGATTTTTTTAGAATTTTTTTGAATATTTTTCATTTTTTAGAAATTTTTTGAACTTGTAATTTTTTTTGGTTTTTTAGGATTTTTTTTAATTTTTAGTATTTTTAACTGTTTTGATATTTTAGATTTTTTTTTACTTTTTATAATATTCTTTATTTCTGGTAATTTTTTAATTTTGAGAATTTTTTAGAATTTTTAGGATTAACTTTTTAGGTTTTTTTTTGTTTTTTTAGAATTTTTTTAATTTTTAGGATTTTTAGAATATTTCAATTTTTTTATTTTTTAGAATTTTTTTGGGTTTTTTTGAATTTTTTTAGTTTTAGAATTTTTTCGATTTTTCGTTTTTTTTTTGAATTTTTAGATTTTTTATGATTTTTAAGAATTTTTTTCTTTTTTTAAATTTTTAGGATTTTTTAGAATTTTTTGATTTTTAGGATTTTGTTAGATTCTTTGGATTTTTTTATTTTTTAGTATTTTTTGATTTTTTTTTTTTTTGAATTTCTGGATATTTTTGAATTTTTAGCATTTTTTTGACTTTTTTATTTTTTCAATTTTTTTGATTTTTTTATTTATTTTGAATTTTATATTTTTATTGTTTTTATATATATTATTTTTTTTTATATTTTTTACTTTT
>CAMTDV010000409.1:0-47871 GCA_947069175.1 Scalesia atractyloides
AAAGCTCATGACATTTATTATGCGTTTCATATTCATTTAATACAATTTAATGGAAATTTACAATAAATATTACAACATGTTCTAACTATCAATCTAAGCTTCTTTGTTCTCTTCTAAGGCATTTCCTATGTTTTCCTCGCTTCAACCTGTTCACCTGTATCATGTGTAAAAGGGCTTTTGGATCAACATAAAGTTGGCGAGTGAATCCTATGGAAAACATTTGAACAAGTTTATTTAATTGATTATGAAATAAGTGCACAACCAAACATGAGTAAAAATAGATGTAAATTATTCAACAATCATTAGATATTAAATAAAGCACACATGAACAATAATGGAACATTTAGAGGCACGCGTTGCTCTACTCGTCTCTCACGAGGAACTGATGGGCCTAATGAATGAATTGCATAAACATGATAATATGAATGACACAACTACAAACAATATAAACTCAATGATACACACATGAACAATAATGGATTGGTTTTGAGGCACGCGTTGTTCAACTCGTCTCCCACGAGGAACTGATGGGCTTAATGAATGAATTTCATATAATTTGACAAAATGTAATAAGTAATCACAACAATATAAAAAATCTAAGTTTAGATCACGATATGGTATGGCACAAGTTTAAATAAACGAGTTAATTATTTTTATGACACATGACACACCCCAAAACGTGTAATTTAAAAGGGGGAGTTGTAAGATTCACTCACAGTGGGTGCGTTCGGTTGATGATGTTGAATGCACGCGAAGTGGTTTTAACCACGAGTGAAATTAACCTAGATAAATATCATTATGGTTCGGTAAGTAAACGGATTTTATTAATCTATTTTAGTAGGATTGTTGGGTGTATTTTTGTGAGTTTAAGGCTATTTTCTAACCTTAAAAATGTTATTTTTAAGTATTTTTAATTGATTTTTAATTAAAATAAATAAATAAAAATAATAAAAAAATTTGATTTTTTTGCTACAGTTGACCGTTGACTTTGACCGTTGACCGTTGACTTTGACCGGTTCGAATCGTGTAACTGTGCGCTGAGTGAGGCTCGAACCCGAGACCTCCCGTACGCGTGCACGCAGCTCTACCAACTGAGCTACGTGTCTAACCCGTCATATATCTGTTTTTAATTATATTTATATATTAATTAAGTTAAACAGAAAATCCTTTTATTTTAAAAACGATTTAATTGAATCGGACCGGTGCGCTCCACAGGTCTCGAACCCGGGACCTGTGGGTTGCGTAACACACAGTCCACCGCTGGACTGTGTGTTTAACATGTTATATAATCCAATTTTTATTATACTTAAACACAAACTAATCATTTTTATTTCTGACTTATTTAAAAAGGTAAATAATTGTCCGGGTCGATGCAGAAGACCGGACTCGAACTCGTGCGCTTTGATTAAACATACACACAGTCCACCACTGGACTGTGTGTCTAACTTGGTTATTTTTCCGGTTATTAATATACTTAACATATAACAGTGTGACTCCGGTTCGGTTAACAAAAAAAAAATCATTTTTATTAAGGCAGCGTGTGTGGAACAGGATTCGAACTCGAGACCTTTGTGTGTTTAATGTGCACACAATCCACCGTTGGACTGTGTGTCTAACCCGAGTTATTTCTTGATTTAAATTATACTTATGAGTTACCGTAACTTCTTCTTCTTCATTGAGTTTTATCCAGAAATGATGACTAACCGGTTCGAAGTTTCAATCAGGTTTCTTTAGCGTTTTTAAGTTAATTACAGATGAGGTATAAGTAAAAAGAAAGGAAATTAGGCGTGAAATATACCGACTGGCTTCCTCTATTTTTCCGGCAAAACTCCGGCGACAGCAACAGGCTCCGGCGTCGGGTGTCTTGCAGCAGCGAGCCTCCAGAAAGCTTACAAAGGATGTGGGTGACTTCGGTATAAGCTCAGGGGGTTTAGTAAAGCTTAGAAGTGATGAACCCGGTTTTCCGGTGATGAGCAGAAATATTCCGGCGAGTGAGTTTTCGCCGAGAAAGGGTGCGGTTTTGAGCGAAAATGTTTGCAGAGGTTCGAGGGGGTATTTATAGGACAAGTCGTCGATGGATTTGGTCCGATTTCCGACTTGATTCGTCGGTTTGAATTTCTCCGGCGGTTATAATTTGTGTCGCGGACTCAGACGTCGGTTATAACCGATGTGTAGTTAAAGTTTACGTTATAACGGAAAGAATCGTTAAGTTTCGCGAGATTACCGGGATTTCCGACGACCGAACTTTTGGGCGCCGGTTTTGAATTCGGAAAGTCATGATATGAATTAAATGATCCTAACATTTAACAAGGAACATCAGTGGCGCAGTGGTTTAGTGCGCGTGTGTTAAGTTGCTGAACCGGCTGACTCGGCGACTGACCCGGGTTCGAAACCCGGCAAGAACAAAACATTTTTATTTTCATATTTTTAACAGTTTTTCAAAAACTAATTATATATTCCCATATAATAATTGATTATGTATCGTTTAAAATTATTTTGGGCATTTAATTCGCAACGAAATTTTTGACTGATTGTTCGGTTGATAAACGGAGCGGGTTTGGTAAATCCGTTTTTTACGGATGTTACAGTATCCCCTGCTTTTTAGAAATTTCGTCCCGAAATTTAAATTGTGATATATTTGACTAAAAGAACGATGGTGTTTAGTTTGACAGTTATATGCTTAGAAAAAGTAATGGTTTAAGTTTTTGCTTGAGGCGGTAACGTTCCTTGTAAGGGTTAAGTACCTTATTACAGGAATCGCTTTTTGTTGCCTACTGTAAAAGTATTGATAAGCAGAATTTATTCGCTAACTATGATATCATGCATAAAAGTTTGAATATGTTTGGAAGTGTATGGTTATACCCCAAGGCAAAACTTCTAATACTACAACCTACATGGAACATAAATAAACACAACAGCTAATATTGAACATAAATAAACACAACAGCTAATATTTGAACATAAATAAACACAACAGCTAATATTTGAACATAAATAAACACAACAGCTAATATTTGAATCCACGTTCTGATAGCATATATGTTTGAATGGTGGAAATTCCTCTCTCGTTTGTTATGATGGAGAGGTTAGTTTATGTAGAAATGGAACACAATCCAATCTCTTTAAATAGCAAGTTGATATAAATGTAACACAAATTCCGACCAAGGCAATACTATATCCTACATGGAACTTTCATAACCGCCTGATAATGCCTTTGATCCTTTGGCAAGAATACTTATATATAGGAAGTACCAGCGGTGTATCCACCATATTCTTGCCAAATTTTCATTGGTTTTATCCACAAGTTATGATTAGTTACCAAGAAACTAATAAATCCTACATAGAACTTCTCATAACCGTCTGACAATGCCTCTGATCCTTTGACAAGAATACTTATATATAGGAAGTACCAGCGGCGTATCCACCGTATTCTTGTCAAATTTTCATTGGTTTTATCAGTGAATTATGATTAGTCCTATATAACTCTACAACCAATACAACAAACATAAAATACTGAAATGAAAAATATCTGTGCGATCAAGGCTCAATCAAACGGAGCCGATCGTATTGCATGTACTGAAAATGAAATTGTCTGTGCGCTCAAGGCTCAATCAAACGGAGCCGAGCGTATTGCATGTACTGAAAATGAAATTGTCTGTGCGCTCAAGGCTCAATCAAACGGAGCCGAGCGTATTGCATGTACTGAAAATGAATAACTTAATCTAAACATCAATCACACAAACAGCCTATGCATGGAACCTCTCATAACCGCCTGATAATGCCTCCGATCATTTGACAAGAATACTTATATATAGGAAGTACCAGCGGCGTATCCACCATATTCTTGTCAAATTCTCATTGACTTTATCCGCAAGTTATGATTAGTTCTATGCGACTCTACAACAAACACAACAACCATAAGATACTGATAATGAAATTGTCTGTGCGATCAAGGCTCAATCAAACGGAGCCGATCGTATTGCATGTACTGAAAATGAAATGTCTGTGCGCTCAAGGCTCAATCAAACGGAGCCGAGCGTATTGCATGTACTGAAAATGAATAACTTAATCTAAACAACAATCACACAAACAGCCTATGTATGGAACCTCTCATAACCGCCTGATAATGCCTCTGATCCTTTGACAAGAATACTTATATATAGGAAGTACCAGCGGCGTATCCACCATATTCTTGTCAAATTCTCATTGACTTTATCCGCAAGTTATGATTAGTTCTATACGACTCTACTACAAACACAACAACCACAAGATACTGATAATGAAAATGTCTGTGCGATCAAGGCTCAATCAAACGGAGCCGATCGTATTGCATGTACTGAAAATGTAAAATGAACTGAGCGCTCAAGGCTCAATCAAACGGAGCCGAGCGTATTGCATGTAATGAAAATGTAAAATGAACTGTGCGATCAAGGCTCAATCAAACGGAGCCGATCGTATGTGGGGCACGCCAGGTTCAACCGCATAATAAAATGGGGAACATGCTCAACGCTCATAAATGGGGAGCAGGCGGCCTCGGCAATTGCATATACTGAAAATAATAAACAATAATTACTCTAACAGTCTACACATGGAACCTCTAAATAACCGCCAGATAATGCTTCTGATCCTTTGACAAGAATACTTATATATAGGAAGTACCAGCGGCGTATCCACCGTATTCTCGTCAAAGTTTCATTGGCTTTATCCTTAAGTTATGTTTGGTTCTATGTGATAAAGAAAAAACACAAAACTAAACGATAGAAGTTGAATCTGGATCTTCTGTGAAAAGGACTAGTTGGGTATCTTCGTTTGGGCCGTCATTATCTTCGACAGGATTGGCGTTGATATTGAAGACTCTTCCTCTTGCTGGTGGCATAGTGGTTGGGTTTTCTTGGTAACTGGGTTTGATTGGGCTTGAGCGTTTATGACGTTAACCAATTGAGGGCATGTGTTTCTAAAGTGGGTAGGGTCGCCACAATTGAAACAAGCTCGAACATATGGGAACACGGGGTAATGGGATTGTTGATAGGTTTGGGCCATGTTTTGAGTAGGGGAAAAGGTTTGGTTTTGAAAGGTGCGGCAAACCTTGCTCAAATGACCATAGCGTCCACAAGTTGCACATAGTCGACAAGGTAAGGTAAGGGGATGGTGATAAAAACAGTTGTTGCATCGAGGGTGAGGTCCAAGATATGGTTTCTTATTTGGGTAAGTTGAGTTGGGTGCCACTTGGGTGATTGGGATAGCTTGGATGGGTATGGCGTGTGAAATTGGTTGATTTCGTTGGATAGCAGCGAAAAGTTGCCCGCCTCTTTTTCTCTTAGGATTGGGTTGAGAAGGGGATTCGGTTTGGGTGGAGTCGGAGGTTTCAGTCGATTCTTTATCCTTCTTCTTCTCCTCCTTGAAGTCTTTGTTTCGGATTCGGCTCTCGGTAAGCTCTGTTGCTAGCTCCATTGCTGCTTCCAAAGTTGCAGGCGAGGTACTTATTACAGGGTCTTGAATCTTTGACGGAAGACCACGAATGTAGTGCTCGATCAAACGGTAAAGGGGAGTGAACATGTTGGGAACCATTTGATGTAATTCGAGGAATCTTTTGTTGTATGTGGTGTGGTCTCCTTCCTTTTGCTTCAACGAATAAAATTTATCTTCTAATTTCTTGATTTCGCTCCTTGGGCAAAATCGTCTAGTCATGATTTCCTTCAATTCGATCCAAGTTAAAGTCATAGCATCGTCGACGCCTCGTTTGGCCTTCTCTGTATTCCACCAAGTAAGTGCTATCCCATATAATCGACCGGTAGCATAACGCACTTTGCGATCATCGGGGCAATCGCAATTTAGAAAGGTGTTCTCCATTTCTTCAAACCAATGGAGGAGAGCGGTGACGCCTTCAGTCCCTTTGTATTTTGGAGGGTCGCATGATTTGAAATGCTTGTAGGTGCATTTAGTGGTATTTGGGGGAGAGTTGATAATGTTTTGGTTTTCCTGATTGACAGGATTAGCGGTAAGTGCTTGTTGAACTTGGATTACAATGTTGGGTATTACGGCAGCCATTTGTTGAGCGATTAGGGTAGCCATGCGTTCGCGGGCTTTTCCTGCTCTCATCTTCCTACGAGCGAGGTTAGAAGACATCTACAAGGAATACATGTCAAGAGTATGAGTTGGATGTTTTTGGGTTCATGGGTCGCACTAGGAATGAACATTCATAAAATAACTATAGAAAAATAAATCTACTACATCCATAGGATGTCTTGGGCTTTGCTCGCCATTAGGCCCTACATGCCGCCATACTTCACTTGTGTAATCATGTGGGCCCCCATGAATACCGGTTTTTCATATGGTTCGCACGGGTTTGCCAGGTTGCGTACACTAAAACCCGGAGAAAATCGAGAAATATGTATACAACGTGTGATATTCGGAATGTGTCCAGGTGTAGACACGGTGACACCTCAAAGTAGGTTAGTTCGAACGACGTTTGGTGTGGCATGCTTTGGCCTAATAGGTCCTTCGTACTCTCATCGTTGGTCCCCAGGTAGGCAAACTGGTCCGTTATATTGGATTTATACGAATGCCAACCTAGACAGGATGTTCCGACTACCGGTACTTGTACCCTTCCAGTTACTACATGCCCGTCGTATAACTTACTTTGATGAAATTTGAAAATTGCAACAAAATCTTTGAATAATGAGAGTATGAAAATAAATTGAATACATGAACATCGATATATGTATAATGAATATGTATATAGGTATGTATGTTTGACTGTAAGTATACACAAATATGAAACAAATAAATATCACAAGTTTGTATGTAACCACCTAATCAATTAAAATTTAGGCAGACTATAGTATAGGCTCTAAGGGTCTAATAACCTATCCTATATCCCTATAGTCATGGCTCTGATACCAATCTGTCACACCCCGACCCCCAGCGGAAAAGGTGATCGGGGCATGATTGGGTTATCATCAAAGCTCATGACATTTATTATGCGTTTCATATTCATTTAATACAATTTAATGGAAATTTACAATAAATATTACAACATGTTCTAACTATCAATCTAAGCTTCTTTGTTCTCTTCTAAGGCATTTCCTATGTTTTCCTCGCTTCAACCTGTTCACCTGTATCATGTGTAACAGGGCTTTTGGATCAACATAAAGTTGGCGAGTGAATCCTATGGAAAACATTTGAACAAGTTTATTTAATTGATTATGAAATAAGTGCACAACCAAACATGAGTAAAAATAGATGTAAACTTATTCAACAATCATTAGATATTAAATAAAGCACACATGAACAATAATGGAACATTTAGAGGCACGCGTTGCTCTACTCGTCTCTCACGAGGAACTGATGGGCCTAATGAATGAATTGCATAAACATGATAATATGAATGACACAACTACAAACAATATAAACTCAATGATACACACATGAACAATAATGGATTGGTTTTGAGGCACGCGTTGTTCAACTCGTCTCCCACGAGGAACTGATGGGCTTAATGAATGAATTTCATATAATTTGACAAAATGTAATAAGTAATCACAACAATATAAAAAATCTAAGTTTAGATCACGATATGGTATGGCACAAGTTTAAATAAACGAGTTAATTATTTTTATGACACATGACACACCCCAAAACGTGTAATTTAAAAGGGGGAGTTGTAAGATTCACTCACAGTGGGTGCGTTCGGTTGATGATGTTGAATGCACGCGAAGTGGTTTTAACCACGAGTGAAATTAACCTAGATAAATATCATTATGGTTCGGTAAGTAAACGGATTTTATTAATCTATTTTAGTAGGATTGTTGGGTGTATTTTTGTGAGTTTAAGGCTATTTTCTAACCTTAAAAATGTTATTTTTAAGTATTTTTAATTGATTTTTAATTAAAATAAATAAATAAAAATAATAAAAAAATTTGATTTTTTTGCTACAGTTGACCGTTGACTTTGACCGTTGACCGTTGACTTTGACCGGTTCGAATCGTGTAACTGTGCGCTGAGTGAGGCTCGAACCCGAGACCTCCCGTACGCGTGCACGCAGCTCTACCAACTGAGCTACGTGTCTAACCCGTCATATATCTGTTTTTAATTATATTTATATATTAATTAAGTTAAACAGAAAATCCTTTTATTTTAAAAACGATTTAATTGAATCGGACCGGTGCGCTCCACAGGTCTCGAACCCGGGACCTGTGGGTTGCGTAACACACAGTCCACCGCTGGACTGTGTGTTTAACATGTTATATAATCCAATTTTTATTATACTTAAACACAAACTAATCATTTTTATTTCTGACTTATTTAAAAAGGTAAATAATTGTCCGGGTCGATGCAGAAGACCGGACTCGAACTCGTGCGCTTTGATTAAACATACACACAGTCCACCACTGGACTGTATGTCTAACTTGGTTATTTTTCCGGTTATTAATATACTTAACATATAACAGTGTGACTCCGGTTCGGTTAACAAAAAAAAAATCATTTTTATTAAGGCAGCGTGTGTGGAACAGGATTCGAACTCGAGACCTTTGTGTGTTTAATGTGCACACAATCCACCGTTGGACTGTGTGTCTAACCCGAGTTATTTCTTGATTTAAATTATACTTATGAGTTACCGTAACTTCTTCTTCTTCATTGAGTTTTATCCAGAAATGATGACTAACCGGTTCGAAGTTTCAATCAGGTTTCTTTAGCGTTTTTAGGTTAATTACAGATGAGGTATAAGTAAAAAGAAAGGAAATTAGGCGTGAAATATACCGACTGGCTTCCTCTGTTTTTCCGGCAAAACTCCGGCGACAGCAACAGGCTCCGGCGTCGGCTGTCTTGCAGCAGCGAGCCTCCAGAAAGCTTACAAAGGATGTGGGTGACTTCGGTATAAGCTCAGGGGGTTTAGTAAAGCTTAGAAGTGATGAACACGGTTTTTCGGTGATGAGCAGAAATATTCCGGCGAGTGAGTTTTCGCCGAGAAAGGGTGCGGTTTTGAGCGAAAATGTTTGCAGAGGTTCGAGGGGGTATTTATAGGACAAGTCGTCGATGGATTTGGTCTGATTTCCGACTTGATTCGTCGGTTTGAATTTCTCAAGCGGTTATAATTTGTGTCGCGGACTCAGACGTCGGTTATAACCGATGTGTAGTTAAAGTTTTCGTTATAACGGAAAGAATCGTTAAGTTTCTCGAGATTAACGGGATTTCCTACGACTGAACTTTTGGGCGCCGGTTTTGAATTCGGAAAGTCATGATATGAATTAAATGATCCTAACATTTAACAAGGAACATCAGTGGCACAGTGGTTTAGTGCGCGTGTGTTAAGTTGCTGAACCGGCTGACTCGGCGACTGACCCGGGTTCGAAACCCGGCAGGAACAAAACATTTTTATTTTCATATTTTTAACAGTTTTTCAAAAACTAATTATATATTCCCATATAATAATTGATTATGTATCGTTCAAAATTATTTTGGGCATTTAATTCGCAACGAAATTTTTGACTGATTGTTTGGTTGATAAACGGAGCGGGTTTGGTGAATCCGTTTTTTACGGATGTTACAACAAAAGCACTAAGTGCAGATAGCATTTACCGGAATGTCTCTAGTCTGGATTATGACATAAGCTAACCAATTAAATACTGACGGTCTTTCTTAAGTCATAGACTTAGACCGACTAGCGTACATGATCAAAACGTATAACGCTAGATTAAACGATGATCGGATAGAATGTAGTTTAGTCCCAACAAGTACTTTGACTTGTGTAATATGGATAAACTATAAACATTCTGGATTTTGAGACTTAAATGACAAGGTTAAACCCGTTTCGGTTAATTTTCGTAAACTAGTTACATATGCTTAACCGTACGCATATTAGCGATATCGGGGACCTGGATAAGTCATGGACAAGTTCTATATGTCATTATATTTTAAATAAGTTGTAATATCAATAGGATATCAACTTATATGCCCGTTAAGATTTTAAAATGAAACTATGCCCCATATGGGCATTTTGGTAATTTCATACCTTATAAAAGGAACTTGAATATAATTTAATGTTATAACTACAAGTATTCTAAAAAAAATAACTTATTTATGATATAATATCAGTAGGATATTAATTATATGTGTAATTTATCTTTTATGACCAAACTATGCACCGAAGGGGCATTTTGGTCATTTTACACATAGTTTTATTAATTATTTGGGATTCGGAGTTTGTATTATGTACCTATTGTAAAAATATTTAAAATAAGTTTTAAAATCAGAAGGTAACAAGTCTTGGTTAATAAATATGGTTTAAGACTGATGTTAAGGTTAGGTTAACATATCTTAGATATGTTATTTAATATAACATATCAGTAGGTAAAAGATTTACTTTAAAAAGATGTGACTAAAACCGTTTTATAAGCCGGAAGGACCTTATCGTCATTTATCGACATAATACAAGGACTTGTTCATAAACTCAGTTTATAATCTGGTTTGACATCCTAAATAATCCTACTTATAATGTTACATCTGTAGGAAACTCCTTTTCAAATTCATTATCATTTAAACCTCTTTTTATGCAAAAAGGACATTTTAGTCAAAATAACATAATTACGGAACTTGCGCATAACTCAGATTCTGATTATGATCATGTAATATAACCTCAGAGACTTATGCTACATTATATTACGATCATAATGCAACTTTAGATCAGTTGTTAACTAATCTAAATCGGTTCAGAATAGAAAGTTAAAGCAGAAGTCAAACTTCGCGACTTTCGGTTGCGAACTGACCCTAGAACTGAAATTGACAAGACGAACATGTTCTTACATGTTCTAATAATTATTGCCAACTTATTTAAGTGTCAACAGGTTTCATAACATATATATGCTCAGATTATATCATTTCCGAAAAATGGCATGTTTGACTTTTTAATATAGTAACTTTTACCCATCAATTGGTCTAGCAAACGTGATCTTCAGGAGGTGCCCTTTATAGGGACTAACACTTACCTTATTACGATCACTTAGCCATGTTCGTTACGAATAATGGCTGACTATAATGGTCTTAACAGTAACATCCGTCGAAAAACGGGTTTTCAAAACCCGCTTCGTTTATTAACCGAACAATCAGTTTTAAATTTTGTTGTTTATTTATGACATATTTTAATTTTAAACAATACATAATTAATAAACAAATTAGAAGATATAAATTATAATTGTAAAAAAATAAGAATAGATTAATTAAAAAGGAAAACCGGCTGCCGGGAGTCGAACCCGGGTCAGCCGGAAATCCCCACGAACTTAACTTTCCCACAATCAACCACTCCGCCACTTTAGTTATTTGATATCATATCAAATCAATTAATTCAAATAATAAAACACGGAAGTCAAATCCAGTCAAAATCGCGCCCAATTAGCAGTCGTCGGAAATCCCGACGACTTCGCCGATAATTAACGGTTTCGCCCAATTTAACCGAAGAATTTACTTTGACGACGGTTATAACCGACGTCTGAACCCGCGACACCAGTCGTAACCGCCGGAGAATGGCTGACCTTGAATTGAGAATAAATTCAAACCCCATACATCTCGATTCCTCCCTATAAATTCACCCACAATCCACTGGTAGCCTTTTCGCTCAAAATCGCACCTTTTCTCGACGAAAATTCACTCGCCGGAAAATACCTGCAAGTCGCCGGAAAACCGAGACTCACATCCACACGGTAATTCTTTCGACTCTTTCTGTTTCGATCATTTGATTAATCGGTCACTAACACAACTTCACCATCAGAATCAATCCCAGTCAACGTTTGTCGAAATTCCTACCTTCGCCGAAAAATTTCTGAAACTTCCGGAAACACACCGAGAACTGGTATGACCTTTCAAACTTCTGTTAAACTTTGTTTAAGTGCCTCAACTTCATAAATAATCGAACAAAACTGTTAATTTATTTTAACAGCCGGAGTTCACTTTCAGAACCGACGGACCTCTGCCGGAATTCTGTGAACAACACTGATCAGTACATCCTTTCCCCCAAACTCTCTCCATTCATTACCTTTAAATTACTTATAATGTTTGAAAATCAAATATGACATGAATCGGTCAAAACAGTCGGAATTTGTTTTCTGGGTAAAGTCTAACGAAGAAGACGAAGTCGGGTTATAACATAAGATTAATTAAAATCAGTTTTATGAACGGGTTAGACACACAGTCCAGCGGTGGACTGTGTGCAACAAATACACATGCGACGCGAGTTCGAATCCTGTCCCAGCCTTACTCTCTCAAAATAAAAAAAATTGTCTTTTTAACTGAACCGGGTTAACTCACAAACCATGTTAAGTATAATAAAAACCGGATTATTAACCAGGTTAGACACACAGTCCAGCGGTGGACTGTGTGCACGTTAACCCACAGGTCCCGAGTTCGAGACCTGTGGTCAGCACCGGTTCGATACATTTAAAATCCTTTTTAAAAATAAATGATTTTCGGATTAAACTAAATAGTATATAAGTATAATTAAAAACAGAATTATTTCGGGTTAGACACGTAGCTCAGTTGGTAGAGCTGCGTGCACGCGTACGGGAGGTCACCGGTTCGAACCTCGCTCAGTGCAAAAATATAACCGACCGAACCGGTCAACGGTCAACGGTCAAAGTCAAAAAGTCAACATTTTTTTATTATTTTTATTTATTTATTTAATTTAAAAATCAATTAAAAATACTTAAAAATAACGTTTTTAAAGTTAGAAAGTAGCCTTAAACTCACAAAAATATATCCAAAAATCCTATTAAAATAGTTAATAACATCCACATACTTACCGTACCTTTTCGTTATTTATTTGGTTAGTTATCTCTCGTCGATCAATCCTCTAAACTCGTGCGCATTCAACACCTTCAAACAAACGCACCCATGGAAGCACACACCTCACAATTTATATGATTGTTACAACGATTTTTGTGTTTTCAAATCACATCAAAGTGAGTTCTCATGTCGGGCATGTAGTAACTGGAAGGGTACGAGTACCGGTAGTCGGAACGTCCTGTCTAGGCTTGGCATTCGTATAAATCCAAAATAAAGGACCAGTTTGCCTACCTGGGGACTAACGATGAGAGTACGAAGGACCTATTAGGCCAAAGCATGCTATACCAAACGTCGTGTGAGCTAACACCACTTTGAGTTGTCATTGTGTCTATACCTGGACACCCTCCGACCATACATCTCGCAAACATATTTTGTGGTTTTCATTCGGGTGATGCGAGTGTTAAACCGCCAATACCAATGTGAATCCTACTAAGCCAATAGTCATGGGGCCCACATGACTATACCGGCAATAGTATGGGGACATTTGAGGCCCAACATGAGCAAACCCAAGACATCCTATGGATGTAGTTGCATTATTGATATTTATGTTAATTTCATTTTCTTTAAGACACATGACACCTAAACACTCCATAAACTCACCATCTTCCTATGTATGTTCCTGTAGATGTCGGCTAGGCAGCTACGTGGAGGACGAAAGTCAGGAAGGTCAAACGAACGCTTGGCCACTCAGATTGCGAAACAAATGACCGCGGTACTTCCTGATATTGTAATTCAAGTCCAGCAAGCTCTCACCGCAAATCCTGTCAACCCACCCAATCAAGAGGATCAAAACATCGACAACCCTTCCTCCAAGAAGTGCTCCTACAAGCACTTCAAGTCTTGCGATCCCCCAAAGTTCGAAGGGACCGAAGGTGTCACCGCTCTCCTCCACTGGTTTGAGGAAATGGAAAACACCTTCCTAAATTGCGATTGTCCCGAGGATCGCAAGGTACGTTACGCAACCGGGAGATTATTTGGGGTAGCCCTGACCTGGTGGAACACCGAGAAGGGTAAAAGAGGAGTTGAAGATGCTATAGCCTTAACCTGGGAAGAGTTAAGGGAAATGATGACAAAACGCTTCTGCCCAAGAAGCGAACTCAAGAAGTTGGAAGACGAATTCCACTCAGTGAAGCAAAAGGAAGGGGATCATACTTCCTACAACAAAAGATTTCTTGAGCTGAACCAGATGGTTCCTAACTTGTTCACCCCCGTGTACCGTTTGGTTGAACACTATATTCGAGGCCTTCCCTCGAAGATTCAAGACTCAGTCCTCAGCACTTCGCCTGTAACCCTCGAAGCCGCCATGGAATTAGCCACCGAACTTACCGAGAATCGCATCAGGAACGGTAAATTCAAGGAGGAGAAAAAGAAAGCCCCCGTTGAGGGCCAAACTTCCAACCACCCCACCTCCTCCTCAAAATTTTCAAACAAGAGGAAGCAGAATACCAGAAATTTTGCTGTCACCCAAACCAATTTCCCTATCCCTGCTGCCCCCATCACACAAGTTGCTCCTTCACTCGCACCATACAAAAGGCAATACTCTGGCCCTTACC
The DNA here is from genome assembly GCA_947069175.1 of Scalesia atractyloides. Classification (NCBI taxonomy): domain Eukaryota; kingdom Viridiplantae; phylum Streptophyta; class Magnoliopsida; order Asterales; family Asteraceae; genus Scalesia; species Scalesia atractyloides. The sequence goes on from CAMTDV010000409.1 coordinate 14,388, forward strand.
CAAAGTGTACCCGTTGTCAATACCATCACTCCCCCGAATACCCCTGTCAATATTGCACCGGCTGTGGCCGTGCAGGTCACACCATCCAAGCCTGCCGCTCACTACAACGAATGAACCGCAACCAACCCACAACTCAAACCCACCATCAAATAATGGGTCAAACCCAACAACCCCTACTACCACCACCTACACAACATACAACCCAAACCTACTATCAACCCAACTACCCCATGATGCAACCCATGCGGGCTTGCTACAATTGTGGAGACCCAAACCACTTTAGAAACACGTGTCCACGCTTGGTGAACATCATACATGCTCAAGCTCAAGCAAATCCGGTGAATCAAGCTAACCAAGCTCCTCCACCTGCTAGAGGAAGAGCATTTAACATCAACGCCAACCAAGCTAGGGCCGACAACAACGTGGTTAACGGTACGTTTCTCGTCAATGGTAGTTATGCATCCGTGTTATTTGATACTGGCGCGGATAAGAGTTTTGTGTCCTTAGAATTTGAACCCATCCTCAATCAAACTCGTGATAAACTTATGGAATCCATAACGGTAGAAGTTGCTGACGGAAAACCAGTCTCATTAAACTCCATTATCCGAAGCTGTACTCTTACTCTAAACGATCACGACTTTCCTGTTGACCTCATTCCTATGATGTTGGGAAGTTTTGACATTATAATCGGCATGGACTGGCTCAGCCAACATCATGCTGAAGTGGTATGTCGCGAAAAATTCATTCGCATTCCTCTTGCAGACAGTCAAACCCTACGAATTTTTGGAGAGACCCCTTCGAAAGGACTCAAACTGATGTCCTGTCTTCAAGCCCGAAAATATCTCCGCAAGAATTATGTAGCATTTCTAACTCACGTGGTCAAGAAGGGAGACAAAGAGAAGAAACTCGAAGATATACCCGTAGTGAAAGATTTCCCACAAGTTTTTCCCGATGACATCGCAGGACTTCCTCCCAAGAGAGAAGTCGAATTCCGCATCGATCTTATACCTGGCGCTACACCCGTCGCGAAATCTCCTTATAGGTTAGCCCCATCCGAGATGCAAGAGTTGGCCAGTCAATTACAAGAACTGACCGACAAAGGATTCATACGTCCTAGCTCATCGCCTTGGGGTGCACCTGTTCTGTTTGTAAAGAAGAAAGATGGGACGTTTCGCATGTGTATCGATTACAGGGAACTCAGCAAATTAACGGTCAAAAATCGCTATCCCTTACCTCGCATCGATGATCTCCTAGACCAACTCCAGGGTGCCACTTGTTTTTCAAAGATCGACCTTCGTTCCGGTTATCACCAACTCAGGGTACATGAAGAAGACGTCCCAAAGACCGCCTTCCGAACTCGTTATGGTCACTATGGTTATGCCATTTGGTCTAACCAACGCTCCAGCCGTCTTCATGGACCTAATGAACAGAGTTTGCAAACCCTATCTCGATCGCTTTGTTATAGTCTTCATCGACGATATTCTCATTTACTCAAAGTCTAAGACTGATCATGAACGACACCTTCGACTCATCCTCACACTCTTGAGAACCGAAAAGCTTTACGCTAAATTCTCCAAATGCGAATTCTGGTTGAAAGAAGTACAGTTCCTTGGTCATGTCGTCAATGACAAGGGGATTCATGTCGACCCCGCAAAGATCAAAGCAGTACAAGAATGGCAAGTGCCACGTACCCCAACCGAAGTAAGATCTTTCCTTGGTTTGGCTAGTTACTATCGTCGTTTCATATCCAATTTCTCTCGTATCGCTGTACCACTCACGGCTTTGACACATAAAGGAAAACCCTTCTCATGGGGACCTAAACAAGAAGAAGCCTTCCAAACCCTTAAGCAAAAGCTTTGTGACGCACCTATCCTCACACTCCCCGAAGGTTGCGATGACTTTGTAGTTTATTGCGACGCATCAGGACAGGGATTAGGCTGTGTTTTAGTGCAAAGGGGAAAAGTGATAGCCTATGCTTCTAGGCAGCTTAAAACTCATGAGAAGAACTACACTACTCATGACCTAGAACTTGGAGCCGTTGTGTTCGCTCTTAAGATTTGGAGACATTACCTCTATGGTACCAAGTGTGAGATTTAAAAGGAGTTGAATATGAGGCAACGAAGATGGGTCGAACTTCTTAATGACTACGGCTGTGAAATTCGGTATCATCCTGGCAAAGCAAATGTGGTGGCCGATGCACTCAGTCGAAAGGGATATGCGAACTCCATTCGTCTTCTATGTTCGCAAATCATGACCAACATCAAAGACCAAATCCGAGAAGCTCAACATGTTTCCATAACAGAATACGACATACGCAATGAGTTATCTTGCGGAGCAGAACTTAAACTCGAAACAAAATCTGACGGCATTCTGTATTACCTAGATCGCATATGGATTCCTGATCACATTAACCTTCGCGATACTCTTATGAAAGAGGCGCACAAAACACGATACTCCGTACACCCAGGAGCCGACAAGATGTATCAGGACCTTCGATACACCTACTGGTGGCCTGGCATGAAGAAGGATATTGCTGTTTTTGTTTCCAAGTGCCTTACCTGTTCTAAAGTGAAAGCTGAACACCAAAGACCCTCAGGAGTTCTGGTCCAACCTGAAATATGTAACATCCGTCAAAAACGGATTTACCAAACCCGCTCCGTTTATCAACCGAACAGTCAGTCAAAAATTTCGTTGCGAATTAAATGCCCAAAATATTTTTAAACGATACGTAATCGATTATTATACGGGAATATATATTTAGTTTTTGAAAAACTGTTGAAAATCGCAAAATAAAAATAAAAGTACTCTGCCGGGTTTCGAACCCGGGTCTGTACCAGCTCATCAAACAGACTTAGCACACACACACAAACCACTGCGCCACTTGTATTGTTTGGTGAATATTAGAATCATTTAATTCATAAAGTAACGTTACAAATTCAAAACCGGCGCCCAATAGTTCAGTCGTCGGAATCCCGGTAAACTCGCGAGCTTTTAACGACAATTTACGTTATAACGTAAACCATTAACAAGACATCGGTTATAACCGACGTCTGAGTCCGCGACCAAAAATTATAACCGCCGGAGAAATTTAAATCAATGAATCCAGTTGGAAATCGGGCCAAATACATCAACGATTTACCCTATAAATTCACCCACAACCCACTGCAAACTTTTTCGCTTAAAACCACACCTTTTCTCGGCGTAATTCCACTCGCTGGAATTAAACTGTTCGTCGCCGGAAAACCGGTTTCCCCATTGCCGAGCCTTACTGAACCTCCTAAGTTTATACCGAAGTCACCCTTACCTTTTCCAAGCTTTCCGGAGACTCGCTGCTGCAAGACACCTGACGCCGGAGCTTATTGCTGTCGCCGGAGTTCTGCCGGAAAACAGAGGGTCCAGTCGGTATACCTCTTCGCCTAATATCTTTATCTTTTCACTCATATATCATCTATAATTAACCTAAAACACTAAAGAAAACGATTAAGACTTTGAACCAGTCGATTTCCGAATTCTGGTTATATCTTGATGAGGAAGACGATGTTTCGGTAGTGTATATGTATGATTAAAATCAGGATATTACTCGGGTTAGACACACAGTCCAGCGGTGGACTGTGTGCACAATAAACACTAACGTCTCGAGTTCGAATCCGGTTTCACACACGCTGCCTTAATAAAAATCATTTTTTTGTTAAACTGAACCGGAGTCACCACTGGTATATGTTAAGTATATTAATAACCGGAATAATAACCAAGTCAGACACACAGTCCAGCGGTGGACTGTGTGTTTGTTTATATCACAGGTCCCGAGTTCGAGTCCGGTCTTCTGCACCGACTCGGACGATTATCTATTCTTTTTAAATAAGGCAGAAAAGGAAATAACTAATTTGTATTTAAGTATAATAAAAGTCGGATTATATAACATGTTAAACACACAGTCCAGCGGTGGACTGTGTGTTAGTTTAAACCACAGGTCCCGGGTTCGAGACCTGTGGAGTGCACGTCCGATTCGCTTAAACTGTTTTTAAAATAAAATGATTTTCGGTTTAAACTAATTAATATATATATATAATTAAAATCAGATTTATAACGGGTTAGACACGTAGCTCAGTTGGTAGAGCTGCGTGCACGCGTACGGGAGGTCTCGGGTTCGAGCCTCACTCAGCGCACTTGTATATACAACTCGAACCGGTCAACGGTCAGGTCAACGGTCAACGGTCAGAAAAATAATTTTTTTTTATTTATTTATATTTAATTATTTTAATTAAAAATCAATTAAAAATACTTAAAAATAACATTTTTAAGGTTAGAAAATAGCCTCAAACTCACAAAAATACACCCAACAATCCTATTAAAATAGATTAATAAAATCCATTTACTTACCAAACCATAATGCGATTTATCTAGGTTAATCTCACTCGTGGTTAAAACCACTTCGCGTGCATTCAACATCATCAACCAAACGCACCCACTGTGAGTGAATCTTACAACTCCCCCTTTTAAATTACACGTTTTTGGGTGTGTCATGTGTTATGAAAATAATTAACTTATTTATTTAAACATGTGCCATACCACATCATGACCTAAACTTAGATTGTTTATATTGTTGTGATTACTTATTTCCTTTTGTTAAATTATATGAAACTCATTCATTAAGCCCATCAGTTCCTCGTGGAAGACGAGTTGAACAACGCGTGCCACAAATCAAATTCATTATTGTTTATTAGTTGTGTCATTCATATCATCATGGTTATGCAATTCATTCATTAGGCCCCTCAGTTCCTCGTGAGAGACGAGTTGAGCATCGCGTGCCTCTAAATGTTCCATTATTGTTCATGTGTGTCTCACTTAATATCTTATGATTGTTGATTAAGTTTACATCTAATTTTACTCATGTTTGGTTGTGCACATATTTCATAATCAATTTGAATAAATTTGTTCAAATGTTTTCCATAGGATTCACTCGCCAACATTATGTTGATCCAAAAACCCTTTTACACATGATACAGGTGTACAGGTTGAAGCAAGGAAAACATAGGATATGCCTTAGAAGAGAACAAAGAAGTTTAGATTGTTAGTTAGAACATGTTGTAACATTTATTGTAATTCTCCATTTAATTTGTAATAATGAATATGAAACGCATAATAAATGTCATGAGCTTTGATGATAACCCAATCATGCCCCGATCACCTTTTCCGCTGCGGGTCGGGGTGTGACAGATTTGTGGGCAAAACCTCATCGAGGACGATGAGTCCCTTAGGGGGGTGATTGTAACACCTAATGGCAACCTCCCAAATGTGGGGCAAAAAAACCTCATCGAGGATAATGGCAACCTCCTACATGTTGGGGCAAAACCTCATCGAGGACGATGAGTCCCTTAGGGGGGTGATTATAACACCTAATGGCATACCTCCCAACATCGTCCGTGTATAGGAGAGATTCCTGGTTCATAAGTAATGCCCTACCTCTAAAATCATCAACGCGTTTTGGGCTTAATGCTAGTGGATGAGAGGAGAACACCACAGTTAAGCGTGCTCAAGTGGGAGTAGTACTAGGATGGGTGACCTCCTGGGAAGTCTCCACGAGGGCTACCAAAAACAAAGCCGTGAGTTACTAGATGGGCCACCCATCGGGGGCAAAGCGGACAATATTGGTGATAACGAGGAGCAGGGTGTTACAGATTGGTATCAGAGCCATGACTATAGGGATATAGGATAGGTTATTAGACCCTTAGAGCCTATACTATAGTTTGCCTAAATTTTAATTGATTAGGTGGTTACATACAAACTTGTGATATTTATTTGTTTCATATTTGTTGCATTTACAGTCAAACATACATGCTTATATACATATTCATTATACATATATACATATTCATTATACATATATCGATGTTCATGTATTCAATTTATTTTCATACTCTCATTATCCAAAGATTTTGTGCAATTTTCAAATCTCATCAAAGTAAGTTCTGCGACGGGCATGTAGTAACTGGAAGGGTACAAGTACCGGTAGTCGGAACGTCCTGTCTAGGCTGGCATTCGTATAAATCCAATATAACGGACCAGTTTGCCTACCTGGGGACCAACGATGAGAGTACGAAGGACCTATTAGGCCAAAGCATGCCACACCAAACGTCGTTCGAACTAACCCTACTTTGAGTTGTCACCGTGTCTACACCTGGACACATTCCGAATATCACACGTTCTATACATATTTCTCGATTTTCTCCGGGTTTTTGTGTACGCAACCTGGCAAACCCGTGCGAACCATATGAAAAACCGGTATTCATGGGGGCCCACATGATTACACATGTAAAGTATGGCGGCATGTAGGGCCTAACAGCGAGCAAAACCCAAGACATCCAATGGATGTAGTAATTTATTTATCTATAATTATTTTATGAATGTCCATTCTTGAATGCGACCCATGATCTCAAAAGCATCCAACTCATACTCTTGTCATGTATTCCTTGTAGATGTCTTCTAACCTCGCCCGTAGGAAGACGAGAGCAAGAAAAGCCCGCGAGCGCATGGCTGCCTTAATCGCTCAAAAAATGGCTGCCGTAGTACCCAACATTGTAATCCAAGTTCAACAAGCACTTACCGTTAATCCTGTCAATCAAGCAAACCAAAACATTTTCAACTCTTCCCCGAATACCACTAAATGCACCTACAAGCACTTCAAATCATGCGACCCTCCGAAATACAAAGGGACTGAAGGCGTCACTGCTCTTCACCATTGGTTTGAAGAAATGGAGAACACTTTTCTAAATTGCGATTGCCCTGACGATCGCAAAGTGCGATATGCTACCGGTCGATTATATGGGATAGCACTTACTTGGTGGAACACAGAGAAGGCCAAACGAGGTGTGGAAGATGCTATGTCCTTAACTTGGAACGAATTGAAGGAAATCATGACCAGACGATTTTGCCCAAGGAGCGAAATCAAGAAGTTAGAGGATGAATTTTACTCATTGAAGCAAGTGGAAGGAGACCACATCACCTACAACAAAAGATTCCTCGAGTTACATCAAATGGTTCCCAACATGTTCACTCCTCTCTACCGTTTGATCGAGCACTACATTCGTGGTCTTCCGTCAAAGATTCAAGACCCTGTAATAAGTGCCAAGCCTGCAACTTTGGAAGCAGCAATGGAGCTAGCAACAGAGCTCACCGAGAACCGAATCCGAAACAAAGACTTCAAGGAGGAGAAGAAGAAGGATAAAGAATCGACTGAAACCTCCGACTCCACTCAAACCGAATCCCCTTCTCAACCCAATCCTAAGAGAAGAAGAGTCGGGCGACTTTTCGCTGCTACCCAACGAAATCAACCAGTTTTACACGCTATACCCATCCGAGCTATCCCAATCACCCAAGTGGCACCCGACTCAGTTTACCCAAATAAGAAACCATATCTTGGACCTCACCCTCGATGCAACAACTGTTTTTATCACCATCCCCTTACCTTACCTTGTCAACTATGTACAACTTGTGGACGCTATGGTCATTTGAGCAATGTTTGTCGCACCTTTCAAAACCAAACCTTTTCCCCTACTCAAAACATGGCCCAAACTTATCACCAACCCCAATACCCCATGTTCCCATATGCTCGAGCTTGCTTAAATTGTGGCGACCCTACCCACTTTAGAAACACATGCCCTCAATTGGTTAATGTCATCAACACTCAAGCCCAATCAAACCCAGTTAACCAAGTAATCCAAGGAAACCCAACCGCTAGGCCGCCAGCAAGAGGAAGAGTCTTCAATATCAACGCCAATCCTGTCGAAGATAATGACGGCCCAAATGAAGATACTCAACTAGTCCTCTTCGCCGAAGATCCAGATTCAACTCCTATCGTTTAGTTTTATGTTTTTCTTTATCACATTAAACCAATCATAACTTAAGGATAAAGCCAATGAAACTTTGACGAGAATACGGTGGATACGCCGATGGTACTTCCTATATATAAGTATTCTTGTCAAAGGATCAGAAGCATTATCTGGCGGTTATGAGAGGCTCCATGTGTAGACTGTTAGAGTAATTATTGTATATTATATATTGTTTTCAGTATATGCATTTGCCGAGGCCGTGGCTCCCCATCCATTGAGGTTGAGTTGGATCCCCATTTAATTATGCGGTTGATCTTGGCGTGCCCGCACGATCGGCTCCGTTTGTTTGAGCCTTGATCGGTTATTTCATTTTACATTTCAATACATGCAATACGTTCGGCTCCGTTTAATTGAGCCTTGAGCGCACATTTCAATTTACATTTCCAGTTCATGCAATACGTTCGGCTCCGTTTGATTGAGCCTTGAGCGCACAGACAATTTCATTATCAGTATCTTGTGGTTGTGGTGTTTGTAGCAGAGTCGCATCGAACTAACCATAACTTGCGGATAAAGTCAATAAAAATTTGACAAGGATATGGTGGATACGCTGCTGGTACTTCCTATATATAAGTATTCTTGTCAAATGATCGGAGGCATTATCAGGCGGTTATGAGAGGTTCCATGCATAGGCTGATTGTGTGATGGTTGTTTAGATTAAGTTGTTCAATTTCAGTACATTCAATACGTTCGGCTCCGTTTGATTGAGCCTTGAGCGCACATACAATTTCATTCAATACGTTCGGCTCCGTTTGATTGAGCCTTGAGCGCACAGACAATTTCATTATCAGTATCTTGTGGTTGTGGTGTTTGTAGTAGAGTCGCATCGAACTAACCATAACTTGCGGATAAAGTCAATGAAAATTTGACAAGGATATGGTGGATACGCCGCTGGTACTTCCTATATATAAGTATTCTTGTCAAAGGATCAGAGGCATTATCGGACGGTTATGAGAAGTTCTATGTAGGATTTATTAGTTTCTTGGTAACCAATCATAACTTGTGGATAAAACTAATGAAAATTTGGCAAGAATATGGTGGATACGCCGCCGGTACTTCCTATATATAAGTATTCTTGCCAAAGGATCAGAGGCATTATCAGGCGGTTATGAGAAGTTCCATGTAGGATTTAGTATTGCCTTGGTTGGAATTTGTGTTACATTTATATCATCATGTTATTTAAAGAGATTGGATTGTGTTCCATTTCTACATAAACTAACCTCTCCATCATAACAAACGAGAGAGGAACTTCCACCATTCAAACATATATGCTATCAGAATGTGGATTCAAATATTTGCTGTCGTGTTTATTCATGTTCAAATATTTGCTGTTGTGTTTATTCATGTTCGAATATTAGCTGTTGTGTTTTTATTTATGTTCCCTATAGGTTGTAGTGTTAGAAGTTTTGCCTTAGGATATAACCCTACTTTCCCAAACGTATCTAAACTCTTATGCATGATATCATTTTTAGCAAATCATTTCTGCTTATCAATACTTATACAGTAGGCAACAAAAAGCGATTCCTGAATAGGGTACTTAACCCTTACAAGGAATATTACCGCCTCGAACAAAAAAAACTTAAACCCTTATTTTTCTAAGCATACAACTGTCAAACAAAACATCATCATCCTTTTAGTCAAAATATATTATTATTTAAATTTCGGGACGAAATTTCTAAAAAGCAGGGGATACTGTAACATCCGTCAAAAACGGATTTACCAAACCCCCTCCGTTTATCAACCGAACAGTCAGTCAAAAATTTCGTTGCGAATTAAATGCCCAAAATATTTTTAAACGATACGTAATCGATTATTATACGGGAATATATATTTAGTTTTTGAAAAACTGTTGAAAATCGCAAAATAAAAATAAAAGTACTTTGCCGGGTTTCGAACCCGGGTCTGTACCGGCTCATCAAACAGACTTAGCACACACACACAAACCACTGCGCCACTTGTATTGTTTGGTGAATATTAGAATCATTTAATTCATAAAGTAACGTTACAAATTCAAAACCGGCGCCCAATAGTTCAGTCGTCGGAATCCCGGTAAACTCGCGAGCTTTTAACGACAATTTACGTTATAACGTAAACCATTAACAAGACATCGGTTATAACCGACGTCTGAGTCCGCGACCAAAAATTATAACCGCCGGAGAAATTTAAATCAATGAATCCAGTTGGAAATCGGGCCAAATACATCAACGATTTACCCTATAAATTCACCCACAACCCACTGCAAACTTTTTCGCTTAAAACCACACATTTTCTCGGCGTAATTCCACTCGCCGGAATTAAACTGTTCGTCGCCGGAAAACCGGTTTCCCCATTGCCGAGCCTTACTGAACCTCCTAAGTTTATACCGAAGTCACCCTTACCTTTTCCAAGCTTTCCGGAGACTCGCTGCTGCAAGACACCTGACGCCGGAGCTTATTGCTGTCGCCGGAGTTCTGCCGGAAAACAGAGGGTCCAGTCGGTATACCTCTTCGCCTAATATCTTTATCTTTTCACTCATATATCATCTATAATTAACCTAAAACACTAAAGAAAACGATTAAGACTTTGAACCAGTCGATTTCCGAATTCTGGTTATATCTTGATGAGGAAGACGATGTTTCGGTAGTGTATATGTATGATTAAAATCAGGATATTACTCGGGTTAGACACACAGTCCAGCGGTGGACTGTGTGCACAATAAACACTAACGTCTCGAGTTCGAATCCGGTTTCACACACGCTGCCTTAATAAAAATCATTTTTTTGTTAAACTGAACCGGAGTCACCACTGGTATATGTTAAGTATATTAATAACCGGAATAATAACCAAGTCAGACACACAGTCCAGCGGTGGACCGTGTGTTTGTTTATATCACAGGTCACGAGTTCGAGTCCGGTCTTCTGCACCGCTCGGACGATTATCTATTCTTTTTAAATAAGGCAGAAAAGGAAATAACTAATTTGTATTTAAGTATAATAAAAGTCGGATTATATAACATGTTAAACACACAGTCCAGCGGTGGACTGTGTGTTAGTTTAAACCACAGGTCCCGGGTTCGAGACCTGTGGAGTGCACGTCCGATTCGCTTAAACTGTTTTTAAAATAAAATGATTTTCGGTTTAAACTAATTAATATATATATATAATTAAAATCAGATTTATAACGGGTTAGACACGTAGCTCAGTTGGTAGAGCTGCGTGCACGCGTACGGGAGGTCTCGGGTTCGAGCCTCACTCAGCGCACTTGTATATACAACTCGAACCGGTCAACGGTCAGGTCAACGGTCAACGGTCAGAAAAATAATTTTTTTTTATTTATTTATATTTAATTATTTTAATTAAAAATCAATTAAAAATACTTAAAAATAACATTTTTAAGGTTAGAAAATAGCCTCAAACTCACAAAAATACACCCAACAATCCTATTAAAATAGATTAATAAAATCCGTTTACTTACCAAACCATAATGCGATTTATCTAGGTTAATCTCACTCGTGGTTAAAACCACTTCGCGTGCATTCAACATCATCAACCAAACGCACCCACTGTGAGTGAATCTTACAACTCCCCCTTTTAAATTACACGTTTTTGGGTGTGTCATGTGTTATGAAAATAATTAACTTATTTATTTAAACATGTGCCATACCACATCATGACCTAAACTTAGATTGTTTATATTGTTGTGATTACTTATTTCCTTTTGTTAAATTATATGAAACTCATTCATTAAGCCCATCAGTTCCTCGTGGAAGACGAGTTGAACAACGCGTGCCACAAATCAAATTCATTATTGTTTATTTGTATATCATTGAGTTTATATTGTTTGTAGTTGTGTCATTCATATCATCATGGTTATGCAATTCATTCATTAGGCCCCTCAGTTCCTCGTGAGAGACGAGTTGAGCATCGCGTGCCTCTAAATGTTCCATTATTGTTCATGTGTGTCTCACTTAATATCTTATGATTGTTGATTAAGTTTACATCTAATTTTATTCATGTTTGGTTGTGCACATATTTCATAATCAATTTAAATAAATTTGTTCAAATGTTTTCCATAGGATTCACTCGCCAACATTATGTTGATCCAAAAACCCTTTTACACATGATACAGGTGTACAGGTTGAAGCAAGGAAAACATAGGATATGCCTTAGAAGAGAACAAAGAAGTTTAGATTGTTAGTTAGAACATGTTGTGACATTTATTGTAATTCTCCATTTAATTTGTAATAATGAATATGAAATGCATAATAAATGTCATGAGCTTTGATGATAACCCAATCATGCCCCGATCACCTTTTCCGCTGCGGGTCGGGGTGTGACAAAATACCTGTATGGAAGTGGGAAAACATAACCATGGACTTTATTACCGGGTTACCTCGCACTCCTGGTGGGTACGACACTATATGGGTAATCATTGATCGTCTTACAAAATCAGCTCACTTCATTCCGATTCGCGAAGACTTCAAGAATGAGAAACTAGCTCGTATCTACATCAGCGAAATCATAAGCCGTCATGGTGTACCGTTAAGCATTATATCAGATCGTGATGGTCGTTTCACTTCACGAACATGGCAAGCTGTACAAGCCGCTTTGGGTACACGATTAGATCTTAGTACCGCTTATCATCCCCAAACTGATGGTCAATCTGAACGCACCATTCAAACTCTTGAAGACATGCTTCGAGCATGTGTCATAGACTTCAAAGGGAATTGGGACGCTCACCTACCATTAGTTGAATTTTCATACAACAACAGCTTTCATTCAAGTATCGGCATGGCACCTTTCGAAGCGCTATATGGTCGTAAGTGCCGATCACCTATATGTTGGCACGAAATTGGAGAAGCTCAAATCACCGGTCCAGAATTAATACAAGAAACATCCGACAAGATTCATCAAATCCGAAACAACCTTTTAGCGGCACAAAGTCGTCAAAAGAGCTATGCTGACAAGCGACGAAAGCCCTTGGAGTTTAACGTTGGCGATCAAGTACTTTTAAAAGTATCGCCGTGGAAGGGAGTAGTTCGTTTTGGCCAAAAAGGCAAGCTAGCACCACGTTACATAGGTCCTTTCAAGATACTCGAAAGGGTAGGACCTGTAGCCTACAAGCTTGACTTACCGGAGGAACTCAACAGAATTCATCCCACATTCCACGTATCGAACTTGAAGAAGTGCCTCGCCGATGAAAATCTCCATATTCCTCTAGAAGACATTCAAGTCGTTGAATCTATGCATTTCATTGAAAGACCAGTAGAAATTATGGACTTCGGGGAAAAACGTTTAAGAAGAAGCCGCATCCCAATTGTCAGGGTACGCTGGGAGTCGAAACGAGGACCTGAGTTTACTTGGGAACGTGAAGACTCAATGCGCGAGAAATACCCACATCTTTTTCCTGTAACTACTACTACTACTTAAATTTCGGGACGAAATTTCTAAAAGTAGGGGATACTGTAACATCCGTCGAAAAACGGGTTTTCAAAACCCGCTTCATTTATTAACCGAACAATCAGTTTTAAATTTTGTTGTTTATTTATGACATATTTTAATTTTAAACAATACATAATTAATAAACAAATTAGAAGATATAAATTATAATTGTAAAAAAATAAGAATAGATTAATTAAAAAGGAAAACCGGCTGCGGGGAGTCGAACCCGGGTCAGCCGGAAATCCCCACAAACTTAACTTTCCCACAATCAACCACTCCGCCACTTTAGTTATTTGATATCATATCAAATCAATTAATTCAAATAATAAAACACGGAAGTCAAATCCAGTCAAAATCGCGCCCAATGTCGTCGGAAATCCCGACGACTTCGCCGATAATTAACGTTTTCGCCCAATTTAACCGAAGAATTTACTTTGACGACGGTTATAACCGACGTCTGAACCCGCGACACCAGTCGTAACCGCCGGAGAACGGCTGACCTTGAATTGAGACTAAATTCAGACCCATACATCTCGATTCCTCCCTATAAATTCACCCACAATCCACTGGTAGCCTTTTCGCTCAAAATCGCACCTTTTCTCGACGAAAATTCACTCGCCGGAAAATACCTGAAAGTTGCCGGAAAACCGAGACTCACATCCACACGGTAATTCTTTCGACTCTTTCTGTTTCGATCATTTGATTAATCGGTCACTAACACAACTTCAACATCAGAATCAATCCCAGTCAACGTTTGTAGAAATTCCTACCTTCGCCGAAAAATTTCTGAAACTTCCGGAAACACACCGAGAACTGGTATGACCTTTCAAACTTCTGTTAAACTTTGTTTAAGTGCCTCAACTTCATAAATAATCGAACAAAACTGTTAATTGATTTTAACAGCCGGAGTTCACTTTCAGAACCGACGGACCTCTGCCGGAATTCTGTGAACAACACTGATCGGTACATCCTTTCCCCCAAACTCTCTCCATTCATTACCTTTAAATTACTTATAATGTTTGAAAATCAAATATGACATGAATCGGTCAAAACAGTCGGAATTTGTTTTCTGGGTAAAGTCTAACGAAGAAGACGAAGTCGGGTTATAACATAAGATTAATTAAAATCAGTTTTATGAACGGGTTAGACACACAGTCCAGCGGTGGACTGTGTGCAACAAATACACATGCGACGTGAGTTCGAATCCTGTCCCAGCCTTACTCTCTCGAAATAAAAAAATTGCCTTTTAACTGAACCGGGTTAACTCACAAACCATGTTAAGTATAATAAAAACCGGATTATTAACCAGGTTAGATACACAGTCCAGCGGTGGACTGTGTGCACGTTAACCCACAGGTCCCGGGTTCGAGACCTGTGGTCAGCACCGGTTCGATACATTTAAAATCCTTTTTAAAAATAAATGATTTTCGGATTAAACTAAATAGTATATAAGTATAATTAAAAACAGAATTATTTCGGGTTAGACACGTAGCTCAGTTGGTAGAGCTGCGTGCACGCGTACGGGAGATCACCGGTTCGAACCTCGCTCAGTGCAAAAATATAACCGACCGAACCGGTCAACGGTCAAAGTCAAAAAGTCAACATTTTTTTATTAATTTTATTTATTTATTTAATTTAAAAATCAATTAAAAATACTTTGAAATAACGTTTTTAAAGTTAGAAAGTAGCCTTAAACTCACAAAAATATATCCAAAAATCCTATTAAAATAGTTAATAACATCCACATACTTACCGTACCTTTTCGTTATTTATTTGGTTAGTTATCTTTCGTCGATCAATCCTCTAAACTCGTGCGCATTCAACACCTTCAAACAAACGCACCCAATGTGAGTGAATCTCTACCAATTTCCCGTTTTAATCACATTTTGGGGTGTATCATGTGTCGCTATTTAGTTATTTTAATTAAACACTTGTGCATCCATCATATTCATGATCATGTGTATTCAATATGTAACCGTTGTTTGTGTGGTTGAAGTTTAGATTTAATTTATCATTTCAGTACATACATTTCATAGGCCGCCGCTCCCCATTACCTATGAGCGTGAGCTGTTCCTCATTACCTATGAGCGTGAACCAGGCGTTGCCAACATAAGATCGGCTCCGTTTGATTGAGCCTTGATCTCACATACATTAGCATAGGCCGTCCGTTCCCCATTACCTATGAGCGTGAACGGGACGTTGCCAACATATACATTGTCATTCTTATTTCATGCTTAAGCAAGGTGGTTGGTGATCGTTATGTTTACATGCATTTGTTCATATATGATTATTGCACAATTTTCCTAAATTAATTACAATAATGAATCAATAACAAATGTTTTTAACAAGGTTCACTCGCCAACTTTTGTTGACCCAAAATTTCCCATTTTTACACATGATACAGGTGATCAAGTTGAAGCAAGACACATATAGGGCGGCTTAGAAGAATAAACCAGTTTAGATTATGGATTTGTTTTAGTTAAATTTTTCCTTTCCTTGTATTGTATGAATTTGACTTGGAACTTTGAAATGTAATTTGAATTTAATAAATATGAAACATATTAGTAAACATCATGAGCTTTGGTGATAACCCAATTATGCCCCGACTCTTATTCCGCTGCGGGTCGGGGTGTGACGTTAACGGAAAGTCAAGGCGTTTTTCGTAAAACGCTTGACTTTTGGCTATAAAAGCCTATAAACGAAAATGCAAGAGGAAGGAACACTTACAAGTGGTTCCTAGGATGCAATAGAACTAAGTTAGATGCTACTTTCAGTTAGGAACTTCCAGAGGAGGGATAGAGCTGTGAATGAGAAAGGTGAAAGTTCAAATGGTGAACCTTGACACCTATTTATAGTTGGAGAGCTGGGTGATGCCAGGTGCTAAGGGGTGTAAGAGGGAGCTTACAAGTGTCCTAAAAGGTGACATAGCGATTTGGAAGACCAAGGATTCGAAACAATGGTTTTTGGCAACTTGTGTGGAGGCCAAGGCAAATTTTCTGCAAACACAGTCTTCTGGCGGGCCGCAAGAGGCACAGGCCTTGCCTCTCGCGCCCCGCGAGCGCCCCTAGGCCATTTTCAAAGTTTGACACTTTTAGCCCCTTAACTTATAAAACCTTCTAAAATACCTTTTTAGCATATTTAGCCCTCCGTAACCAATATTTGGCGTACCCAAGAGTATGCCCAGACATTGTTGAGCTCTCGGTTCGTTAAAAGGTCACTCAGAGGTATAAATTAACATGTTGACACTCTTAGCCCCTCCATTATCCAACTTTCACATATTTATGGATCTAATCCATCTCGTCCAACAAATGGGACATATGAGAGATAGGACTTCGTAAAGGATCACTCAGAGGCTCACTATAAGCATGTTGACTCCAATGTCACTCAGAGGTTGGGCATGTTGACATATCAGTCAATCAGAGGCCAAGTTTAAGCATGTTGACATATCAGTCACTCAGAGGCTGTTGTTTAAGCATGTTGACATATCAATCACTTAGAGGCTTACGTTTATGCATGTTGACATCAGACAGTCACTCAGAGGCTCAGTTTGAGCATGTTGACACCTTTAGTCCCTATTAGTGTTCAATAGAGTTAATTAAAAAATACAACACGTGTCACTATACTATTGGACACGATTTTACGAGGTGTTACAAACTGGTTCTGGGAAACAACTAAGAAACGCGTGCGCACGCTATAACTACTTTTCTCATTTCCCGTTTCACTTCAATATTTCTGTATTCAATGTTTCAAATATCAAACTTTGATCATTAATATCTCGTTCATCTTGACTCCATTTTGGACAGGGTTTGGTTCGTTGCAACCGCTAACTTAGAACATAAACCTAAAAAGAAATGCATATATTAACCTCTGTTTCTTATATATATATATATATATATATATTTATCATCCAAATTAAGAAAAATGCACATCGACAATAATTATGGAAAAAAGTTTAATAAACTAACAATAACGTTAGTTTTAAAAATTAAATTAAACATTCATGAGCCGGTCAACTATTCCGACTGAAAGCCAATAATATATCATGTCGTATTGTTGTATGTCACATATGCTTTTTCGTATAAAAATTTTACTCATCTATGTTATTTTCTTAAAATTAAATATTTCTAATTTGTTAAGATAAATCGCAAACATGAAGTTACTTCATATGCGCATTGGAAGTTTCATATCGGTTTATCTACCAATCACTTTAGCATGTGTTCTATTTTCTTATGCGTGTTTATAAGTTCTTATATACGGTAGTTTCATATATATCGTTGAGCACAATGTTCATATTAGGTCAATAAGTTGAACATCTTAGTGTTTATTTGTTCGTTTTTTAATTTGTGTAAGCGTGATATTTCTTAATTATCTTTTTCATTTATGAGTCACATTTCTAAACTTATTTCTTATGGTTTTGGTGGTTTTGGGAAACGCATTGCGAGCAGATCCAAATACTAGTTTTGGATAATATATGATTTTTATTAACCCTTTCGAATATGTTGCTTTTGCCACATTCCCTGTATATTTCTTAAACTCTCTTTAACTATTTTGAATATACACGATTGAATCATAATTTTAATAATGTACTAGTAATATGATCTCCAAACAATGCGTAGTGGCATGTTGTAAATATCGAATAAATTAGTTCACGCGTTATTTGATATGCTAACCTTAAGAAAATGTGTGTTTCAACTTATTCGATTTAACTCAATGTAACCTATATAAGCATATAGTTAGATCAAAGCGCAAAGCAAATCGAATTTATACCATATAATCATAACGTATTACATGTGATCTGATTCATACATAGAAGACATACAAAAAAACATTAAACGTGTGTAAAGGAAAAATGGACTTATGTAATCAAAAGGGATTAATTATAGCTTTTAAACGAAAAAAACTGACAAGATGACAAAAAAACACATTAAGTAAACATGAGTGTTTTGCAAAGTGAAAGAATCAAAGACAAGAGGTGTAATAATACTATATTATTAATTTACTTGCCACACATTGTGACAGGGTCGAAACGTAGTGTAATTTTAATATATACCATTGTATGAAAACGTATTATATTTGATCCAACTCGGTTCAGAGCAAAGTTTATGCCGATGTGTAGACCAACTGAAAACGTACATAAAATAAGCATGAAAACGTATTAAACTTGACTTGACTCATTTCCAAAGAAAGGTTTACGTCGATACATGGACCAACTCAAATATACCCACGCGTACATAAAAATAGGCACGTAAAAATAGTTTTTTTAATTAAAGGAATGAAAGGGATAAATTCGAAACTTTAGAAACTCATGGGTGTACCCAGGAGTATGCCCAGACATTGTCGAGCTCTCGGTTCGTTAAAAGGTCACTCAGAGGTATAAATTAACATGTTGACACTCTTAGCCCCTCCATTATCCAACTTTCACATATTTATGGATTTAACCCCTCTCGTCCAACAAATGGGACATATGAGAGTTAGGACTTCGTAAAGGATCACTCAGAGGCTCACTATAAGCATGTTGACTCCAATGTCACTCAGAGGTTGGGCATGTTGACATATCAGTCACTCAGAGGCCAAGTTTAAGCATGTTGACATATCAGTCACTCAGAGGCTGTTGTTTAAGCATGTTGACATATCAATCACTTAGAGGCTTACGTTTATGCATGTTGACATCAGACAGTCACTCAGAGGCTCAGTTTGAGCATGTTGACAGCTTTAGTCCCTATTAGTGTTCAGTAGACTTAATTAAAAAAAACAACACGTGTCACTATACTATTGGACACGATTTTACGAGGTGTTACAAACTGAGTCTGCGAAACAACTACGCAACGCGTGCGCACGCCAGAACTACTTTTCTCATTTCCCGTTTCACTTCAATATTTCTGTATTCAATGTTTCAAATACCAAACTTTGATCATTAATATCTCGTTCATCTTGGCTCCGTTTTGGACAGGATTTGGTTCGTTACAAAACTCTGCTAACTTAGAACATAACCCAAAAAGAAATGCATATATTAACCTCTGTTTCTTATTTATATATATATATATATATATATATATATATTTATCATCCAAATTAAGAAAAATGCACATCGACAATAATTATGGAAAAAAGTTTAATAAACTAACAATAACATTAGTTTTAAAAATTAAATTAAACATTCATGACCCGGTCAACTATTCAGACTGGAAGCCAACAATATATCATGTCGTATTGTTGTATGTCACATATGCTTTTTTGTATAAAAATTATACTCATCTACGTTATTTTCTTAAAATTAAATATTTCTAATTTGTTAAGATAAATCGCAAACATGAAGTTACTTCATATGCGCATTGGAAGTTTCATATCGGTTTATCTACCAATCACTTTAGCATGTGTGTTATTTTCTTATGCGTGTTTATAAGTTCTTATATACGGTAGTTTCATATATATCGTTGAGCACAATGTATGTTTATACTAGGTCAATAAGTTGAACATCTTAGTGTTTATCTGTTCGTTTTTTAATTTGTGTAAGCGTAATGTTTCTTAATTATTTGTTTCATTTATGAGTCATATTTGTAAACTAATTTCTTATGGTTTTGGTGGTTTTGAGAAACGCATTGCGAGCAGATCCAAATACTAGTTTTGGATAATATATGATTTTTATTAACCCTTTAGAATATGTTGCTTTTGCCATATATTTCTTAAACTCTCTAACTATTTTGAATATACACGATTGAATTATAATTTTAATAATGTACTAGTAATATGATCTCCAAACAATGCGTAGTGGCCTGTGTAAATATCGAATAAATTAGTTCACGCGTTATTTGATACGCTAACCTTAAGAAAATGTGTGTTTCAACTTATTCGATTTAACTCAATGTAACCTATATAAGCATATAGTTAGATCAAAGCGTAAATCAAATCGAATTTATACCATATAATCATAACGTATTACATGTGATCTGATTCATACATAAAAGACGTACAAAAAACATTAAACGTGTATAAAGGAAAAATGGACTTGTGTAATCAAAAGGGATTAATTATAGCTTTTAAAAAAGAAAAAAAACTGACAAAATGACAAAAAAAAACACATTAGGTAAACATGAGTGTTTTGCAAAGTGAAAGAATCAAAGACAAGAGGTGTAATAATACTATATTATTAATTTACTCGCCACACATTGTGACAGGGTCGAAACGTAGTATAATTTTAATATATACCATTGTATGAAAACGTATTATATTTGATCCAACTCGGTTCGGAGCAAAGTTTATGCCGATGTGTAGACGAATTGAAAACGTACATAAAATAAGCATGAAAACGTACATAAAATAAGCATGAAAACGTATTAAACTTGACTTGACTCATTTCCAAAGAAAGATTTACGTCGATACATGGACCAACTCAAATATACCCACACGTACATAAAAATAGGCACGTAAATATAGTTTTTTTAATTAAAGGAATGAAAGGGATAAATTCGAAACTTTAGAAACTCATGGGCGTTCAAATGATATTTTACAGAGATTATAAACACATCGAAAAATTAGTTTATTACAAAAAGAAATTAGCGAACGGAAGTTATTGAAGAAAAAATATGTTAGTAAAAATCTAAATAGGTTAAAAACATATATTATATATGCTACAGAGGTAAAGTAGAAACATTGGAAGCTAAAGGTGTTAGTTTGTAAAATTTGTAAAATAAAATAGGGGTTAAAAGTGAAATTTACCAACGTAAAGGGGGTTGTAAAAAACTTGAAAAATAGAGTAGGGGTTAAAAACGACATTTGCCTATGTAGAAGGGGCAGCAAAAAACCTTGTAAAATAGAGTAGGGGTTAAAAATGACATTTTCCAAAATAGAGGGGGTAGCAATGATGGTGGGAACCCCACCGATTTTGTTATTTAAGATATATGAGAATAAGATTATTCAAATAATGCTAACAAGAAGAAGGATAGTAGTAGTTGTTGGCTAGAATCACAGTTGATATTAATTGAAAGTACAAGAATAAGATTCCATAGAAGTTCACTTCAATAGACTTGATTAAAGATTTAAATCCCTAGAACCTATATATACTTGATGAATCGACACCACCAAACCGTCACACCCCTTGGAATCGACATGTCCCCTTTGGCACCGTTTTTACCGTCGCGACCTTTGTTTGTATGGCAATGATTCTGAACGTTACATCCTTTTTTGAATAGGTATTAGGTATAGACTTGACGTGATTAACCCTTAGACTTTACATGACTTCTAATTACAATATACTAATTACATAACGACTCTTGTATTTTTATGTAAGGGGTTAACATCATCATTCTCCCCCTTAATCACGGACATCCTTAAGTTGTTGTAGGTCTTAAACTTCAAGTAATTCTATCTTCTTAAGTCTCCCTGTTATACGTCGCTCCACACGGATCTTCTTATGTATTTTCTTCACACAAATTGATTCTTCACTTTGACTTGCTTCTTACGAACCTTGCTTCAAACGGACACTTTGCTTCACACCGACTTTGACCGCACCTAGTTTGTATCACACGTTATTCTTGTTTAGTTGTCTCAACACAAACTCCACCCGGTTTTGACTAAAGTGCTCACTGATCGGGATGTCAAATATAATATTTATAAACCCGAATTACCTTTAACTTTGAGTTAGTGGTAGTAGAGGTCGATCCACAAAGAGTTTGTGGTTTGTATACGGACGTGATTGATTATTAATGTTCGTCACGAATTATAAAGCTTGCTATGTTGATTAATGGTTTTTGTTTGTTTTGAAAAGTGTGTCTGAATTAACAGGCGAGTTTGTTGCTAAATTATTTAACTACGAAAAACTTGAACACTTTTGATTGCATGAAAACTTGATTGTTTAATTAAAACGATAATTGGAGAACATGGTTCATTCCTGGTTCGACAATTGCAAGGCCTAAGGTTTCTACACGTTTTTAACTTGATTTAGTTGAATTCAGTGATTAACAATTTTAGTGTCACGAGGCTTAGGTGCCAATTGCTATCAACGTTTCAAGAATGGACCACAATGCACTTCTTTACCTAGGACATGTAAATCCTATCGAATGATAAGGCATAAATACACTAACTTCTTTTGCAAAGTCAAATTTTATAATCACTTGACAATTTACAAATGTAGTTCAAATGCAAGATAATTATCAATCAATTCAACTGTAAATTCAACTTGTCACAAAATCAAATACTAAAGATGTATCAAACCCTAGAAACCTTACAAAAGTCAACACCGGGGTGAAACCGAAAGAATTAGTCGCTCATGGTTATCTGAATGATATCACCAGATGATTGAAGCTTGAACACGAATATCTTGAAGCTTTGATGATGGTAATGGATGATGGTTAGGGTTGATGGTGATGGTGATGGTGGATTGATTGGTGCGATGATGGTGAATTAGGGTTAGGATGGATTGGTGGATGATGATAATCAATCGAATGGATTAGAGATGGTGTTGATGATGGTTCTTGGCTCCAAGAGAGGTGTGTAAGTTCAAAATTGCGTAATCCCTCCTAAAATACCAAAATTGGCTTTTAAACTCGTTCAACACATCCAAGGAACAAAATTCAGCGAAACAGATAAGGGCATGGCGTCGCCGACGACCCAGCCCGGTATCGGCGATACCCCGTGGATTTGCCAATTTCCTCCGACACAATAATCTATTATCTGCGCACCATTCCAGCCAACGCATGGCGTCGCCCCGACGGCCTAGGAGGGTGTCTGCGACGCAACGTGTAGTTTTGCTTTTCTGTTTTGCTTGTTTCGCGTCCCCGGTTGATCCCGTTCGCTCCCCAATGCTCCGTAAAGCTTATGAATAGCTCCTAAAACTCCGTTAGACCTGCAAAACACAATTCTAATCAAAGTAGGCCATTCGAAACCAATATATATGTAAAAACATAACTTAATACGATAAAGCAATGGGTTTTCGACCACGCATCACTCACTATCATCTCACATGACTTGAACCCATCTCGCATAGATTTTGGATAATCTGAATCACTTAAATCTTTCTTGCTGTTGTATCGCACAACTTATTCCTTTTTCTAATCTAGTCACAAGATTATTCGTATTCTTCACACATGTGTCTTCTCCTTGATCTATAACATATTGTTTGAATGCCCCTCAAATATTGCGCTCGTATCACACAATTTCTTTCATTCCATCGACTCCTCACAAATCGACTACCTTATTCTACACGGATCCATAAACCTTTTATTGATGTCTCCCCAATTGACTTCACCGTTCACATGATCTAATCTTCCTTTGTTGCCTCACACAATAAGTTTCTACTTTGATCTCTAAATAACCTATGATTAGTTCTTCTCGATTAAAATTTCTTGCACTCCCTGGGTCTGACTTACTTCCATTCACTAGATTTACTCAATCCATAATCCTTTACTGCATTCACTGCATTATCCTCCATGTTTCCTGTATCAACATTCTCTTCTCATGTGCTCACTACATCAACATCTGGCAATCACTGTATCTTTTCCAGCATTCACTGCATCAATCTTTTCTTCCAAACCGCTTGACTTCATTCTACTTAATTTCTTGGTTTTGTGTTGACGAAAAACCTGATTTTTTTATTTCGGTTAACACCTTTCAGCCTTCAAACCTTTACTAGCAACTCAAACCGATTGCTTACACTGCCAAACTTGACTTCTGATCATTCGTGGCGCCCAAGCGATAATAAAATCAATCACTGATTTCATTTTTCTTCACTAGTTTGCTATACCCACAAACCAGAATCTTATTATATACTTCAAATAAACAATCATTCTTTACAATCGAAACCCTAGTTATGCGAATTAGTCTCATGCGATCCTTGTGCCTTGTGATTTTGAAATTCAAGTGAATCAATACCAATAGCCTGATGCTTTGATACCATTGTTGGCCCAAAATCACTACTGATATTGAAAAGATTGAAAGTAACAAGAATAAGATTCAACATTTAAACTCAGATTCATACAAACATCATATACCTCACTATACCCAATTCGGCGATTGCCCATTCAAGTCTCCACAATCAACTTGACCCGTTGCTTGAAATACTACTTATTTACCCGTGACCCACTTGTTCTTCATACATAAAATGTAACATCATATATACAACACAACCAAAACCGACTCCCTCTATCATTAGACACCCAAGTCTATGCCACCACATGTAGAATAAAATTTAATATCACTACTATATATGATAAACCTGGTTTTACCACAATAAGCTATAGTAAACATGTAAATCACATCATGTAAAAAGCTAACACATACTTTAGTCACTTCACAAAGATGTGACCTGGACTCATCGCTATAAAAAGACAACGAATGCCCACATCCTCAACATCTTTCTAACATCAAAAAGAAGTACCGACATCATCTCATCAAAGTTATAAAGATAACAGGCTCCTTCCCATCGATGCCAAAAAGACAACAACTAGTCGTGCCATTTAACACCTTCCTAACATCGAAAAGATACAACGACACAATCATCAGCATCACAAGGATGCTACTTCTCACACATAATCACATAGACACACAAAAAATGTCAAGGATATCATCACATCAAATCATCGTGGATTAACCACGTAACCTCCTAGATGTCATCCAAACCGCCCCTTTACTCTAAAAGGACACAACCGACACCACAGACATTTGCATGTGTTAGTATATCTTTACTCCCAACACATGAATCATGATTAATTACACTCAAGTAATAATTGAACCCGTCTACATACCCTGAGCCATCAACATTTAAGCATGTAACAACCATAGGACCACCAACAATTAAGGCCCTATCTACCATACCTGACAACTGAACACCACCTTGTTATAGCCGTATAATGTTATACGACCCGTATATAGGGTGTCAAACAAGATTAGTAAGGCTCGTGTATATATCATACGAGCCTACTATATAGTTCGTATAATTTCACACGAGTCATATATATACGACATTCTTTTTAATCTTTGATTCGACGTAAGATTCCTTGATTTAACTTAAGATTGTTGAGGCTTGTGTGGGCCACAGCTTCGTGAGACCCGCCGACCCGGGTCTACGTGGTCATGGGTGACTCGAGTGGAATTTGTTGGAGGATAGGGTTTAGTAGTAGACCTGGTGGTGTTTATGGCCAAAAGGTGGGGGTGGGAGTAATGCTAGGGTTTGGGTGCCACATACACCACCTCGCATGAGTTGGTAGTGGACGTGCATGGGTGCATGCTAGTGCGTGATTACCAAACCTTATGCACCATTTTGGGGTTTGATTAAGAGTTGCATGCGAGTGGGTAATGTAACTCTAGGACATGTATCTTATTCGTATGACTATAGGTCGGGGTTTGGTTACATTGCATGGGACGGCAAGCTTCACGACGAAGAGCATTCCTATCAAGTGAGTTCTAATGCCTTTTTACATGTTTAGGTTGTCATGTATGTGTTACTGTGTTTTATTAAACGTTGGGGCTTATGGTAGTGACATCTACTAAATACTTATTGACGAAATTGTGTTTTAAAAAAGTTACATGGATGGGTAGCGTTTAGTATTTGATGTGTGCCTTGTCAATACAGATGCGTAGACACATTATGATGAATAGTGGTTTAAAAGGTATTATATGAATGTTATACGATCGTATACCAACCCGAATATATTGGGTGTTAAAACAAGATGTTGGGGTGTTCCCTTATTATTATATAAATAAAAGGTTGACTATTTAGCTACATTGAATTTGACCAATTTTTTATTTTTCTTTTTTACTCATGAAAATTACCCTTTTAACTTTTAGCACGACATTTACACATCTTTAACTTTCTGAAAAGTTTGTGAAATGTTATTTTGACCTACTTGAGTTTTACGTGTATATTTTTATACACGGATCAGTATAATTCAAATTGTTTACGTTATGATCGATAATTAATATATATATATATATATATATATATATATATATATATATAAGGTTGACCACTTAGCTACAATGGATTTGACCATCTCTTTTATTTTTTGCTTTCGAGAAATTACCCTTTCTAACTTTTAACATCGATATTTACACCCCTTCAACTTTCTAAAAAAATTTTAAAATGTTATTTGACTCACTCAAATTTTACATGTTTATTTTTATATACGAGTCGATATAAATTCTAGTTATTTACGTTATCATCAATTAGCAATTGCAAAAGCATTGGATATAGTTAAGTCACATCAAAGAAACTGACATTGCAACACGGGAATCAATTCTATTTCAATATAAATACCATAGTCACTTTCAGAGTAAACATAAAACACCTACCAACTATTAACTCCCAACAACCTGATAATCATTAGTTCATTACCAAACCATTTATCGTAAGGCTGCTTCTTCTTCTTCTTCCCTTTTATTTTAATGATAAATAAAAAGTCACGTGACTGCACGTGCCCCACCTTCCCTATGACAGTAAAAAAGAAGACTCCAGATGAATTTGCAAAGTCGAAAATGGTGGTGATTGAGCCGGTACCTTCCATCGACATCCAATCAAAGCCTACAAAATCAACCGTCACCGGAGCATCTTCCGGCAACGGCGATAAATCAACAGCCGCCGGATACGCATCCGACGGATACGAAACGGCAAGCGAAACGGAAGTTTTAGATGATAATACTGTTTCCGATAAACCACACGCCGTTGAATCTGAACGGATTTCGGACGAAGTTTCTCCGGTGATTAAGGATCAGACGTATGAAGATGCGTTAAATGATGAGGAACTTAAGCAGGTTTACTGTCCATTATATTTGAAGTTTGATTTTGTGTGAATTTTAGGGTTACGTTTTTTTTGTTTCTGTTAGGTTTGTGATTAGTGGTTGTAGGTGACTTAAATTTGTTATATATTTGCTTATAGGTTTAAATTTGTAGCTCTTATGCTGTGATAGACTGATAGTACAGGATTACCTTTTGCGAATCCTCACATTTGGCCTCAGATTGTAAATTCTGGAGTGATTATGTTTGTTATTGTTTTAGTGCCTTTTGATTTTGTTGTAAAGTTATGCATATCATCGTTTTTAGTGTCAATTTTTAATTTCAACTTTGCTAGATTATGATGCTTTAATACCTTTTGTGAATTGCCATTTGGCCTCAGATTGTAATTTGTTAGTTTGTTACTTCATTGTTATTAGTGCCTTTTGATTTTGTTTGTAAGCTTATGCATATCATCGTTTATAGTGTCAGCTTTTTTAGATTATGATGCTTTTAGTTACTGGTTATAGGTGACTTAAATCTGTTTTATATTTGCTTATCGTTTTCATTTTGTAGCATTTGATGCTGTGATAATACCTCTTGTGAATTGTTATTAGGCCTCTTATTGTAATTTCTGGAGTGATTATGTATGTCTGTTGTTATGAGTGCCTTTTGATATTTGTTGTAAACTTATGCTTGTTGTCAATTATGGTGTCAAGTTTTTTAGATTATGATGCTTTGAATAGCTAGATATGTTTGGTAGATTCCAGGTTTTTTTATTTTGTTGCAAACTTGCAGTACGGAATGACGAATACATGTAAAGGAATTGTAATTAAACACCAGCAACTGTAGAGATGTTTTTCTTGTCATTGATGGGTTAGTTATGCACAGAACACCGAGGCCGTTGAGGATGGATAGAGCTGAAAATGGTGTTGATTGTCATATATGGTTGATGAGGTGACTGAAGGAAGTTATATGTGTGTTTCTAGGAAAAATTTGGCTTAATGCCGGCTTACTAGCTCATAGGGATTGGGTTAGTAGGATAGAGAAGAATCTCGGGCTTCTTAGTTCTTATTATATTAAGTTGAAAACAGATATGAAGCGAGTTACACAGGTTTTCTTTTTAATTCATCTAAGAGTTCCTTTCCAGATTGAAAAAAAGTTTACTCATAGATATGAAATTAGGTATTTGGATTCATGGGAACCATGGATTTTGTTATAATGATTGTCTCGTTGTCTAGTGGTAAGCATAGGTCGTAGGGTGTGCACTTCATATGTGTCAAAACAGTTTCATCAACAGATGGACCATTAATGTTCTAACTGCTGATTGTTAGATGTTGGCATTTGGCATGTAAGATAATTTCACCTCATGTCTAGGAGCTACTTATCTTCATTGGTTGGATACTCAAGATGTGTTTAATCGTATAATGTTATGATTGGTGACTTCGTGTAAATTTATATCGATGGTTGTGGTTAAATTAAGCATGTATCTATGAACTCACTTATTTGGAACAATCTTTCAAAAGCAAAAGAGCAGTTGACCTAATGTGATTCTTTAATTGTGCTTTTGGGATGTGGCATGCTATTTTGTAAAGATTTTTGGTACATCAATCATAATTTGTTAAAGATAGAAGCCAATACAGTAACACTACCGACTTGAAGAACTTGAATCTCTGCTTTGGAAGTTAAATGTTCTAATACAATTCAATTCAAATACTTCGATGATGTTTTTCCAACAAATATGGTCAATTGGAGGTTCACCCTCAATCTTTTAAGCTCAATAGCGAAGCTAACTGTCTTGATGCTGCTATGTTTTTGCGTGTTTAACATGACCATTAAGGTTAAATGATGTTGTTTCCGAGGATGTCTTTAAAAGCACAATAACCTCGTCTTACACTGTTTATCTTTTTTCTTTCCACACGCAGAAAATTTTGACACAAATGAATGAAGTAAAAGTTGAAGGAAATAAGTTATTTGGAGATGGATTGTATGAAGAGGCATTATTGAAGTATGATTATGCCATCCAACTTGCTCCTGAGATGCCATCTTCTTCTGAAATTAGGTCCATATGTCATAATAATCGTGCTACTTGTTTCTTCAAGCTGGTAAGTTAGTTAATTTCTTGTTCTCTTAATTTGGTTATATCTTTAAATTTTAAGCTCCACATCTTTCAAACAGACGCCCTTAAATGGTTATAAGTAGAAACTCGCATTGTGACATGAACTGCTAGGGTTTAGCTTTAGCTTAGAATCTCTTGTTCCTTAACAGTTACAATAGGGTTTAGCTTTAGCTTAGAATCTCTTGTTCCTTAACAGTTACAACTTTAGGGTTGAAGCCATTGTTGTTTTTTACTGTTAAAGTAACAGTCTCCAAATTTTGATAAATGAGCATGTTAACACTAAAAGTATTCATTGCCACGTAACTTCTGTGAAAATAGGTTTTCCACATGAAATCACGTATGATCTAGAAATTGGTTGTTATATATAAATTATGTTTATTACACTTAAATCATTAAATTAAATTAACTCTTATATTTATTTGTGTCAAAGACATCAACCCTAACCCGTTCACACTTACGCGTGTTACCCATTTATCTGAACGAGTCAGAATGGGTTAGCAGGTAATAAATGAGTTGTAGTCATGTTGTAAACGGGTTGACAGGCGTAATAAATGGGTTAATGGGTCGTTGTGTTGGCCTGTTGATCTTCAAAACAATATTTTTTATATTTATTCTAATTTTGAATTTGTTGATCCTTTAATTAAATGGGCTAAATAAGTCACCAACATGGACCGTTGAATTAAGTGGGTTTATGGGTTGAAATGTTTATTGTTAAATATGACAACCCAAAATCTGATTATTATCGTGTCAGAAATTGACACCTCTACTATGAACTATGAAGTAGCCTAACTAAATGATATATGCATACATATACACACACAGTCACACACATATATGTATATTATTAGTGTACCAAAAGAGAGATTATGATTCCCTCTCATTTGCTTGCTTGTAGGGCAAGTATGAGGACACAGTGAAAGAATGCACAAAAGCTTTGGAACTAAATCCTTCATACATGAAAGCTTTAATCAGGAGAGGAGAAGCCCATGAAAAACTTGAAAACTATGATGAAGCTATTACTGGTGAGTACTTTTGTTTCTAAATATAATGTAGAGGTAAGTTTGCTATTTTTTTTTCAAAAGATTGTAATTTACCTATAAGTGATATTTCGTGTTACATTTCCGTACACAGTTGTTATGTCGGTTTTGTAATAACTTCTTCCAGGACTTGATTTCGTCCTCGTTTAAGTTATTTATATGTTTGTTTTGGCAGATATGAAGAAAATCTTAGAACTGGATCCTTCAAATCACCAATCTAAGAGAACCATTTTCCGTTTAGAACCGTTGGCCATAGAAAAGCGCGAAAAAATGAAGGAAGAGATGATCGGTAAACTTTATCTAGATATCCTTCTATGTTAATATTTGAACATGTAAACCTTTTTTGCCACACGCTGTTTCTGCTTATCAACATACCATTTTATTAGGGTTTGGGTTGACATGCGAACACTCTTTTTGTTCTACATCTTTTTTTTAATAAATAAATAATTTGTTAACCGTGATTTCAAAAACAGTATTATTATATTATTATTATTATTATTATTATTATTATTATTATTATTATTATTATTATCATACAACTTTAAATTTGAAATTTTTGTTTGCACAGGGAAGTTGAAAGATATGGGGAACTCAATACTGGGACGATTTGGGATGAGTGTCGACAACTTTAAAGCAGTCAAAGATCCAAATACTGGCTCGTATTCTATCTCGTTTCAGCGCTAAAGATGAATGGAGCTCACGTGTTTATAATATATGATATAATATATGACACTAAAACGTGGATACAACTGCATCCGTACTCTAGATTTGATCATCTTGTTGGTTGGATTTTGCACGTAGTAGCAGCAGGACTTGCTCAAGTATTTAGCACTGTTCAAGCAAGCAAATTTTGTGTTCAGAAATATTGGCAACTCATGTTAATCAAAACTTTCCCAAAATATGTATTTTGGTTTAAATACTGGGGACGAAATTTGACTTGTTTTGGCCAGTATGAGATTTTATATAAGTTTTGTGTTTCACAAAATTAGCTAACATGTTGATTTCTACCCGAATACTAAAATGCACCAAATTAGTCAATGGTTTTAAGTAATCAAAAACATTTCCATAAGTACATTCCAACTTCTAAATTGGATTAAGTGGATACAAATTCGTAATTTCATAAAAGTTTGGAATAATCCATAAACAATCCATGTAATTTGGTCTTTTAAAAATGAAAAATATTTAAAACGGATCATTTTTTTAACCCTAAAATATCGTTTTACAAACTTTTGAAACGTTTTCACAAGATATTCCGAGTTTTACCAACGTTTTGACAAAATATTCCACACACACACTATAATATCTACTTCATGGTATAAGTGGTTTGTTTGCTACTTATATTAGTTACCTTTTTTTCTAAGATGTTAAATTATAACTCTCTATGCCTCACATAATTGTCTAATTAATTATGACATCATCCTGTTCTTAAGGTTGTTTCGACTAGTAGAACGACCAATTTGATAATCAAAACATTATAGACTCAAGACGAGATTGTAAAACCAACAAGATCGACCATAAATTATTTTCTTTCATTTGATTTTATTAATATATAAGTTAAACATGACTCACTATCAGATCATATAAACAAGACCAGGGGACTCGGAAACAAGTCGAAACCAAGTAACTCATCCACCTAATCACACACAACTGAGTAACGAATCAAAGATGCAGGATGGCTCGGCTTAGGAGTATCTAACTAACCGCCATCGATACTCGAGCTCATGCATGCACCACATTCTCATTCTTGGTTTCATTCCTCGGAACTTCAAACCATTTGTTTGCTATCATTTCACCATGCTGCTCGAGATACTCTTTACTATTCATTTCCGTCAACCTGTATATGCGAAAATGTTAGTTAACCAGTTTAATCTAACAGATCATGTTCGGGTTGATCCCTCCACCTCGTATAATTAAACAAGTTAACCGTCAACCAGTTTAACCCGTTTATTACAACATATTAGCCCGTTTACAGCTTAATTACAACCCATTTACAGCCCGTCAATCTGCTGACTCTATTAGATAAATGGGTTAAAACGGGTCATGTTCTGGCTACATAATTTAAAAGTATTTGGGTTAGGTTCAACGATTCCATCCGACTTGACATGAATAACATCCCTATTTTTGACAATTCATAAATCCACCTCTAATGAGATGGGGGACATTGCGTACCTGCTAATGGTACGATCTTTCGCGAACCCCAACTCGTTGTCGACACAAAGGTCAAAATCGTCATTCTTCCTCGATCTTGAAGAGGTTCTAGGTGCAACATACTGTGCATCCGCGATTGTTATGATTCTTTCAAGAAGTTCAAAAGGAGTTCCCTCAGCAGTGCACATCAACCTAGCTTTGTTCTCATACATAACCTATAATTGCCATACAATAATGTCATTTCACAAATCGGGACACAAAACACGCATTCACGAGTCAAGAGAAAATGCGAAGAAAGGAGACTAACGTCAACCAAAGTGACAAATCGATACGCTGCTGTCCTGTTGTGTAGCCCGAATATTGGGACACCATCCAAAGCCAGTGTGTGAAAATTTTCTGCCATTGAAAATATGCTAAGTTTGACTTCTCTCATCACATATTTTGACTTTGGAGGTCAAACATTTGACTTCTCTCATCAGATATTTTGACTTTAAAGGTCAACTATGTTGACTTTCAACTTCTACTTCCATAAAGATTTCCAACATTTTAAGAATCTATATTTCTCTGTTATGTAGTTTTTGTTTACAGCTTATGATATGCCACACTATGTTACTCTTCAAGTTAAGACTCATAAATGTCAAAAATAGTTTGTTAGACCTCAAAAGTCAAACTATACCTCATTTTAGTATACAATAACTTTTCATAGCATTTTGATTTACTTACTACATAATCCAAAATAGTCAGCAGCACCAAGAGGTTTGTCACAGAGTTCCTCAAATGGAAAATAAGCACATCCATTAGCACCCAAAGGTACCTATACATCATGCATAATTAAAGAAGTATGAATCACCACCCGGGTAGAAACAACTGAAATATATATATATATATATTCATCTACTTTTAATGTAATTTAGTATTCCATCAAAATTCGACAATCGCTGAATATTTGCCCTTAACGGGAAATGTAACATAACATTTTGGGAAGGGTAAACTAGTCAAATCACTTTATATATAGTGTTTTTGATCAAATATGAATGACTTCTAAGATGCGAATCGTACGCAGCCAAGAGAAAAAAGCGTGTGGTGGCAATATTGCAAATAATGTAATTACGCTATCGAGCAAAATAAATACTCTACAACAAATTTGTAGTGTGATTATCATTCCGCTACAA
>CAMTDV010000410.1:0-24473 GCA_947069175.1 Scalesia atractyloides
ACCACTCAAAACCCATCCTTCTCTCATAACGTGTCCCCCCCCCCCCCCTCCTATTCACCCTCAAACTACCTCAACACATCCATCTCCCATTGTTTCTGATCCCGCGCCCGACGACAGACTTTCTAATCTCACTCCAGAAACCACACCCCTCGCTACACCTCCTCAAATAACACCGATCGCCACACCTGCTACCACATCGAACACTACCTCCACACCTGCTCCACGTCGTCTACCTAAGCCTAACCCAAAATACTATAACTCCAACTTCCTCAACTCCACCACACTTCATCCTCTTCTCCTCTCTCTTGAACCTACAACCCACACCCAAGCCATGAAAGATCCAACTTGGCGACAAGCTATGGACCTTGAATACAATGCTCTCCTTCAAAACCAAACATGGGAGCTTGTTCCTCCACTACTCAAAACCCCATCGGGTGCAAATGGGTATTCCGAATCAAACATAAACCCGATGGCACTATCGACAAGTACAAAGCGCGCCTAGTTGCCAAGGGTTTTCATCAACAATTTGGTAAGAATTACTTTGACACCTTCAGTCCGGTTACAAAACCGGTAACCATCCGCACGGTTCTATCTATCGCTCTCTCCAAACGGTGGTCCTTACGTCAACTCGATGTAAATAACGCGTTCTTTCATGGTACCCTTCATGAAAACGTGTTCATGATCCAACCACCCGGATTCATCAACTCGGAATTTCCAACTCATATTTGCAAACTAAAAAAGTCTCTTTATGGGCTCAAACAAGCGCCACGGGCGTGGTACAACGAGTTAACTTCTTTTCTACTCAGTTTCGGCTTTCAAAAATCCTTGTCTGATGCTTCTCTTTTCATATTCAACATGGATGGCATTACTTCTACTTCCTTGTTTATGTCGATGACATTGTTCAAACATGAAACAATGACCAGTTTCTAGATCTTTTTGTTCGAGCATTAGGCAACAAATTTTCCATCAAAGATCTAGGCAACCTCCACCATTTTCTAGGCATTGAAGTCATTCCCACACCTCAAGGTCTATTTCTCTCCCAACACCGCCACATCCAAGATATCCTTACCACTTTCAAAATGGATGGTGCAAAAGATGTCCTCACCCCTCTAAGTATCTCAGACCCACTTTCACCCACGGACCCATCCCCATCCGTTGATCCAACACCATACCGCCAACTTGTTGGCACTCTACAATACCTTGCTTTCACACGACCCGACATCTCGTTTGTTGTCAATAAACTTTCACAATTCATGCACAATCCCAAACAGTCACATTGGCAAAGTCTCAAACGGGTTCTTCGTTATCTAAAAGGAACGGTACACTACGGCTTATTCTTGAATCGTAACTCTCCCCTTGATGTACAAGCATTTTTGGACTCAAACTGGGGGGGGGGGGGGGGGGGGGGGGGAATTAATGATGGGGGCAGGTTTACAACGGCTTACTTAATTTATCTTGGATCCAATATAATCTCTTGGAAGTCATCAAGACAAAAGACTGTGTCTCGCTCCTCTAAGGAAGCAGAGTACAAAGCCATTGCAAACGCGGCGGCAGAAATTTTATGGGTAAAAAATTTATTATATGAACTTGGAATTCAATGCAAGCGCCCTCCCACATTGCTTTGTGATAACACTGGCGCCACATATCTATGTGCAAACCCGGTATATCACTCTCGCATGAAGCATGTCGACTTGAACTATCACTTTGTCAGAGAACAGGTAAATACGGGTTAACTTAAGGTCCTTCATGTCAGCTCCAAAGACCAGCTTGCGGACGCTCTCACCAAACCGCTTCCGAGAATGTCATTTCTATCTCTTCGGTCCAAGATCGGAGTATCCAACGGATCCTCCATCTTGCGGGGGCGTATTAACAATATATAACTTTTATTTATTTATTTTCTAATATATGTATTATTGCACATATTTAAATTCAAATCATTGTATATTAGGAAGTCAAATATTGTTGTAACAGTTCCTAGTTCTCCTCCTTGATTAGTGCTTGTAATCCTTTTAAATATTATAGTCAATAATGAGAATGTATATTTGCCTTTCATTCGTAATCCTCTAATCCTCTGTTACATTTCATAAGGTGTACCCGCTCCTCAAGGTCTGAGTGGCCCGTCCCCCCTTACCACAAAACCTTGCACTTGCAAAAATTTGAACCCACACCACTAAGTCAGGGGTTGCAAAGATTTATATAAACATACATATATAAATATATACACACACAAATGTACATATATATATATATATAATTTGATCTAGTATTTTCAAATTAGCGTTAACTGTTCGGAACTTAAATCTATATTTTTCTCCTGTAGATGGCTCGTGTCATTGATTCCAAGATCTGTGAGTATACCAAAGATACTTGTCGCGCTATATGGCATCACAGAAAAATCATCTGTGACGATGAAAGTTGCAATATGAGAAACAAACACACCACCACGACCACCACCATCACAAGCGTTGGAATTGAAAGAATGAGGTATATTCATCAACCCTCCACAGATTCTGCATTTAGCGTTACTACATATGCTGAAGTAACAGCTAGTCCAATTAGGCTTAGACCAGCAACTTCCACATATGAAGTGTTTAACGGGATTTGTGTCGTCTATCGTTAGTTTAAGATTTTTGCAGTGATCATATGATAGACTTCTGGGATTAAGAAGCATAAATTTACATTCTTCAGTAGCAAGGTAACTCTCAGGAAAATCTTGCAGGCTTTGATACAGATTGTTCAAGCTCCCTAGAGCCTCAAACTTTGTATCAGCATGTTTCCCCATCATTTTGACAATTGTTCCCAATGGCAATGTCATGAAACTGAATAGAATGTCAACAAAACTGTGATCTGCTTCAGCATACACCACTCTCTTTTTCACTTTGTCAATAAATACTTTTAGAGAGATTTTAGCTTCGTCTGTCTTCGTGTCAGCCATAACTATAGAATCAAGAAGAGAGAAATTTATCTCTGTATGATGCAATAATTTGATAGATTGGTATTTGAACTGGTTGTTAGGTAAGCAAAAGGCATTTATTAGGTGATCCTAATGATAATTTAATTTGAAAGTGAAGCATAATGATACAAGTCTACATCATTTCAGAGTATACACAATACATTAAGTTCATAATTAACACATTAACATAACCAAATGTCTTGAATACACAATAATCTTTGTACCAAGTTAACAGAATTAACTGTTTCTACATAAGATGCTTTTTGAATTAACGGGTTTAAAACTTACCGAATTAGCAACGAAATAGAACGTTCCTCACTTGGATTTTGTGGATTTGTGTTCTTCACGTAGATTGTTGAGACTTAAGAAGAAAGTAAAGTAAGACCCGACAGTATATCAGAGCAAATCTAAAAGCTTCAATAAAAGATTCGTTAAGTTCACGGTTGGTCCCATGTGATTAATGTACTAATAAATAAAAGATTCGTTATGTTCACGGTTGGTCCCATGTGATTAATATACGAATACAAATTTTAAATCTAATTATTTGACTGTAATTTATTTACCTTTAAACAAAATATCTGAAATTGCACTTTTTTGCAATTCCAAACTTTTTTAATGTAGTGTTTTATTATTATATTATTGTAGTGTTTTTTAGGGGTTAGGAAGTATTAGATCTTGGGTTTGATTCTTACAAAAGGTTATATATATATATATATATATATATATATATATATATTTATTGGATGTACTCTTGAATTGGTGTATATGCATTATTGCCTAGTGGAGATGGATATGATCAGGTGGTTCCGCTCATGGCACGATAATACTCCAGAGATCTGTCAGTGATCTAAATTTGCCGTTAAAAAAAAAACTAGAAACATTCAAATACTTTTAATAAAGTAAAAAAATAAATGATTGATAAGTAACAATAAATGTAAAAGATAGCAATTACGTGACAAGTGTTTTTATGTTTCTTTATTGGGTAGATTTTGAGTAGAGGTGAGCATGTTTTGGATAATCTGACCAAAACCAAAAAACTGGGCTGGTTATACTGAAAACCCGAACCAAATTGTAGTTTCCCTCATAATAAAGCCTCAAAGGTATGACAAAAATCGTTTTTCATCGTTTTCCATTTCTTTTAATTTCCAAACCTTAGAATCATACAAAAATAAAAAAAGGGGCGGTGTTTTCTCGTAATAAAGCTTAAAAGTACAACAAAATAGGGATAAATATATGTATAAAACATGTATAAATAATGACTTGTAAAAAATTATTTATAGCCAAGCCTTTTTCTCTGAAAAGCCCAAAGGCTCGATTTTTTTTTAACGACCCCAAGCCTAATTCCTATTTGATCCCTGCCTTCACTAATCGGCTTCCTGCTCTTCGCCTCCTCTCCTCCTTCTGGTCTTCTGCATTTTAATAGGAGAACTCAAGGGATTTCGGTAATTAACTTCTTGGAACCTCTAAGGGCTCTTAAAAACTTATTTCATTTACTTTTATTAATAAAAAGTCCTGTATAAATATAAATACCTTGTAATGTGGTATAAACCTATATGTATCTTTGTGTTGAGTGCTAGAAATTATGGTGGAAATCTTTCTTTGCTTTGGGCATGGTTGCAATGTACATTTTCTTGTACTTTAAATTTTTTCTTATTTTTGACCTTAAGAGCTTGAGTGGACCAGTCTTGGCTACCTTCTACTTGGGTTACACGCTCTTGATGGTTCTAGCCATCATGCTAGCCACGAGCACCGTTGGGTTCCTTTCTTCTTTCTGGTTCGTGCATTACTTGGTACTAGCCAAGATGGTACAATGGTGTTGGGTCAACACATAATTTTATTTTTCTTGTACCGTCCATATTCAGTTCGATATATGAATAGGTTATAATTTTGTTTATTTATTTATGTTTATCACAGTTCCATAGCAAGAACCTAAATATATATGGTAGGAGAAGGGGATAGATTGTTTGCATGTGAGATTTATTTCTTGTTTCGTTGTATGCGTTTTTATTGAACATGGCGTCAATTTTTGGGCTTCATCCATATTCAACTTTCCTGGTTTGAAGGAGGATTACAAAACATAATTACTTGGCCATCTGGTTCATGGAATCATCAAATTTCCGGTGACGAATGTTTTTGAGACTTCTTAATCAATTACAAACGTATATCACGATAATCTCTTTTGTTGCTTATATGAAGAGTCTAGGTTTGCAAATGTTTGCATATTTATTAGGAATAAACAGCCGAAACTTGGTTTTGATTATTTTAGCAAATCCAATATTACTAAATAATACAAGGAAATTTTATCAACTATACTTATATAATCTATGTAAACCTTGTTTGCTTCAAAGCGTATTTTTGTCATGACAGTTGAGACATCAAAACCCTTGTTAATCAAGGTTATTTATTATCATTAACATTAGCATAACTATCATTTCAAGTTAAAAATGATTCATGAATCCAAGAATCAAGAAAATGAATAAGTTGTTTATTATACAAGTCTACGTTCACTTGAAATTTTCAAAAAACAATACAAAATAGAATTAATTGTTTTATAAGATGGAGATTCATATGAGTTTTGATATATATATACTTAAATATCATTCCATGGCTAATATAATAATAGTATTACAACTACTAGCTTCAATACTGCATCATTTATATTGTATTTGAACCTAAACGTCGTTGCTACAAGTCAATTCTAATAACAACCATATTCGAGTAACCTAAAAAATACGACTAATTAATGTAGGCTCAAAATTCATACCTCTAACAGTCCATCGAAAGCAACTCAGAAAGTGAGATGGTCGTGACGAAGGCTTTGTAGGTCGTCGGGTTGTGTTTTATCGCTTAACAGGTCAAATCTACATATATATATACACACACACATATACCCACCAACACACACAACTTAAATATGGACTTTTTATCTTCTTAAGGTTTGAGTTATATTCTTGCCCCGTATTGTCGACTCCATTGTAAGACGCGGGTTCCCTACTATTACTACTATATGATACATGTGATGAGAGAATCATTTAAATTTACCTCAAAGTTTATGATGCCTAAAATCATTTTACAATAGAAAGTGTTTCTTGTAGATCTTTTTATGTGACATATGTCACTTGCCCTATCCATTGAAAACTTTTTATCTCTAGTTTTATATACAACACATAAAAATATTACTTTCTCTTAACTAATCATATAAATGACTTTTTAGCTTTTATTATTCTCACATTCCTAAATCTTATTCTTACATCCTTTTTTAACTCTATTTCTCTATATATATCTATGTATGTATAAAGAGATAGAGGAGCAAAATATGTAAATATTAACTCACATTTTTTTTAGCTTTTCATCAAGAAAAAATAAACATTTGTCTCTCTCCTCAATGTAGGCAACTCACTTCTACATCATACCTAAATACATATATATTATTCCTTAATTGTGGGTGCTCTTAAGGAATATTTTGTTGCCCAAATACAAATACATAATGCGATAATTTATAATTTACTAATATTTAATAAACTATTTATAACTAATACTTTATTCAATGAACATAAGATTATTTAGTTCACCTAATTAAATATTATAATATTCATAATCATTTTAATAAAATTGGAATTATATATTTAAAACTAAATACTATAATTAGTATTTAAAACAGGTCAAGATTATATTGAGCTGTTGAAAATAAATTTGGTAACGCCCATGACACTACGTGGGCCAACCCACTAACAAAAAACAAAAAAAATGAAACGAATGTGTTGAGAGCAAACACTCGCATATAAAATTTACGCTTAATTCATAACAGTATAATTATAGAATGCCTCACATACATGGATGATGATAATGGTAATGGTGGATTAGGATTAGGATTCAAGGATTGTGAGAGTGGATGATTATCGATGGATTGGTAATGATAGGTATGAAGGTTCTTGGCTCCAAGATGTGTTTCGAACTCCAATATTTCGTAAATCTTCAAGAAAAGGTCAAAACTTGAGTTATATCTCGTCCACAAACCAACAAACCCAAAAGTTCGCGACGTGTGGCTGTAAAGGGCGTCGCCGACGGCCAGAGGGGTCACTTAAATAACTTGGTAATAATTATCAGAACATGTGTAAACATGTTCGGCTCATCAATTCCTGTTTAGGGTCGATTCGCAACTAAAAGTCGCAAAGTTTGACTATTGCTTTGACTTTCGATTATAAACCGAATTAAATTAGTATGCTACTGATTTAAGGTTCCTTTATGATCGTATTATGATGTAGCATAACCCTCTGAGGCTATATTACACGATCATAATACTAATCCGAGTTTTATGCAAGTTTCCATAATTATGCCTTACTTTGACTAATATGCCCTTTTTATTAAAAATAAGGTTTTAATCACCAATGAACTTGTAGATGATTTAGATACTGATATGTTAACATGGTTAACATATTTTAATGTTACAAATCTGATCATAAACTGAATTTTCGCAGAATATCGCAAATGATACTTTAAAGCGACCGAAATGCCCTTTCGGCGCATAGAACGGTCTTAAACATAATTTCTCATACCAAACTAATTACCTACTGATGTAATATCATAAATAGGATATTTTGGGATATCAATTCAGTTTATAAACTGAGATTACGTACGAGTTCTTGTATTATGTCCTTAAATGACGATAACGCCCTTTTGGGGCTTAAATGGATTTTTAACTATGAATGTGATATGAAACCTTTTACATACTGATATGTTATACTAACTAACATATCCTATTTATATAAACCTGATCATAACATCAGTTTTCATGAAACATCGCAAATATCGTCCTTTAATGACTTTAACGCCTTTTCGACGCGTCATATGGTTTTAAACCATATCTACCAACCAAGACTTGTTACCTACTAATTTTATAACTCATTTAAAAAGTATTTACATTAGGTACTTGTGATAAACTCATAATCCCAAATAAGCTTTTAAAACCATGTGTGAAATGACCAAAATGCCCCTACGAAGCATAGTTTGGTCTTAAACTATAAAACACACATATCTTGGATATCCTACTGATATTATATCATGAATAAAGTGTTTTCACAGAATGTTTATGGTCGTAACATCAGATTATACGCAAGTCCCTTTTATACGCCGCTAAATGACCAAAACGGCCTTATGAGGCATAGTTTGATTTTAAAACCTTAACGGGCATACAAGTTGATATCTTACTGATACAATAACTTGTTTAAAGTGTATTGGCATATGGAACTTGTTCATGACTCATGCGGTTACCCGATATCACTTATGTGCGCACGGTTAGGCTTATGTAGCCCATTTACATAAGATTACCGAAACGGGTTTAACCTTATCATTTTCACTTCAAAATCCAGAATGTTATATGTTTACCCATATTATACAAGTATTTGTACTTATCGGTTTTAAACTACATTCTTTTCCAGTCATCGCTTAATCAAGCGTATCGTATCGTTTTTAATACTTTAAGTTAGCCAATCTAAGTCTATGACTTAAATAAGATCCGTTATCATTCTAATTGGTTTTTATACCATCATTCCAGACTGTAGTACCCAGATATCGGACTTGGGTCAGTAATACTTAGACTTGCGGCTTTTTGCTAAATTATAATCTCATTGATTGGAAGCTAGCAAAAAGGTAAATACTCTTAGCCTAATTTCTTATACGGGCTTGGGATACGGTAAATTATTACTGTTTGGCCGGGTATGGGATATTGTTATCGGTTTGCGATTAAATAGATCTCATAACCGATTTAATCTGTATTGACTGATAAATTAAACATTCGGGGTTAACTCGACCGTGTCCTGGATATCCTTGACTCATTTAATTGCAAATGGCCACGACCTAAGCGCGGGGTGTAGGCACACACCCGACATATGCTAAAATATATAACCCAATATGGGTATACCTAATAAAGGTATGAAAGTGGCGTGTCGGTTAATCATGACCTCGACATAGTTATCGGGGCCCTAAATGTATTATTAGCATGTAAAACTGATAACATGAGATATAGTTTGGCCCAAGTTATTTATGAAAATAAATGTACCATTGTGTGCGTAAAAGATTTTGAAATGATTTTCAAAATGAGTCGGTTAATTGTATTTACCAGCGAAAGCTGACGTATTTCAAAGATTGAACCGCAGGTACCGAACATCATTATAAATGGGAATCTGGGTCGGCTATAATGAATTGCAACCCTTATGCTTAAGGCTTTTAATGTCTAAAGCTCTGTTTATTAGATCCCGTCTGTGGGCTTGTATCGATCGCTTGTAATACTTTTATATATTCAAATTTTAATGAATTCGATACTTTTACTCCAATACTTCCGCTGCATATTATTACATTGTGAAAACTGTTATCCAGCCGTCACGAATATACCCCTCCGGGCCCACTGGGAACCTACGTGGAAATCGGGGTGTGACAGGTCTTTAGAGGGTTGTAATGGGGCTAGGCTAAGGGTGTGGAATAAGATGTTTTGAAAGTGGCGAATGTGATGAAAATTTGATTTTTTTATTACAAGAACAAGTATTCTAAAATCGATTAACCACGAATCAACAACTAATAGGCAAAAGCATTCGCATTTTATTCAACAACTACCACACATCTTTTTGTGCTTTTCTCAATGATTTCTCTCTTATTTTTCATGATATTTTCTGAATTTTCGTTTTTTTTCAACTATACAAACAGCTAAACCTGAAATGGAATAAATGGCTAAACGGCCAAAGGCTAAATGGGTTAATCAAACGAAAGGTTTAGGCTCAACATTGGCGACTAAGGGATTGATTTCGAGTAAGGATATATAAATGGTATAAAAGGAAAAGGTTTACCTAATGCCTTAATCATTCTTGTGCTAGTATTCGGTCTATGGCCTCAAACGTATCAAAAGTTGCAAGTTCTACAATACATGACTAATGGTCCACTCGAACAAGAAATATATGCATATATGATGTATAAAGTGGCTCAAAATCTCACGTATAAAAGGTATGATATGTGATATGTACAAAATGTAAGTTTCTTAGGCGGATTATTACCAAATAACCACCCTATAAATACTCGTGTTATTAATTTGAACTTGACCATGACAAAAGACCACATGGGTAGTGCCTGTAACATCCGTCAAAAATCGTGTTATCCAAACCCGATTCGTTTATTAAACCGAATAATCAGTTATAAAATTTCGTTGCGTATTTATGATTTATTTTAATTTTAAACAATACATAATTACTAAACAATTTAGAATTTAAAAACTATAATTGATAAAAAGTAAAATAAATAAAAAAGAAAACCGGCTGCCGGGTTTCGAACCCGGGTCAGCCGGGAGACTCAACCAACAAAGACTTAACCACTCCGCCACTTGAGTTGTTTGTTGTTATAACGAAACAATTAATACATATAATGAAACTCGAAATCAAATTCGGTCATCAGCGCGCCCAAATCGCTCTCGCCGGAAATACCGACGATTTCGCCAATTATCGATGGTTTCCTTTGACTTAACGTATGTATTAACATCGACATCAGTTATAACCGATGTCTAATCCCGCGACATCAGTCATAACCGCCGGAGAAAAGCTGAAGACGAATCAAGACTAAAGTCAGACCCAATTCATCGTGATTCTTCCCTATTAAATACTCACCCAAGTCTCTGGAAATCATTTCGCTCAAAATCACACCATTTCTCGAATCAATTTCACTCGCCGGAGATTTTCTGCAATCGCCGGACTTTCGCCGGAAAACCGAGACTTACATCAAAACGGTAAATACCTCGACTCTTTCAGTTTCAATCCATTGTTAGACTATTACTAACTTCAATCCATCAACCAGAATCAATCCCAGACGACGTAGCCGGAATATTCTGCACTCGCCGGAAAACCTCTGGAATTTCCAAAATCACGCTGTGAATCGGTATAATCATTTAAACCTTCTGTTAATCTTTGTTTAGTAATCCAATTTCACAACTAATCGATCAAAACTGTTAATTGATTCAATCAGACGGAATATACAAATCAGAGCCGACGACCATTGCCGGAATTCTGAGAAATACAGTCTGATCGGTACATTCGATTCCTTAATTCTTCTTATCCTTTACATTTCAACCAGTAATATGTTCGATGAACGATTTAATCAAGAACAGAAGAATATCGGTCGTCTGAGTCTTTGAACGAAGAAGACGAAGTCGACGATGTTTA
The DNA here is from genome assembly GCA_947069175.1 of Scalesia atractyloides. Taxonomy (NCBI): domain Eukaryota; kingdom Viridiplantae; phylum Streptophyta; class Magnoliopsida; order Asterales; family Asteraceae; genus Scalesia; species Scalesia atractyloides. The sequence goes on from CAMTDV010000410.1 coordinate 11,152, forward strand.
TAAGATTAATTAAAACAAGTTATTAAACCAGGTTAGACACACAGTCCAGCGGTGGACTGTGCGCAAACAATTAGCACACGTCTCGAGTTCGATCCCTGACACAACCTCACTCTCTGAAATAAAAATGTTCTTTTTAAACCGAACCGGATCAACTCGCTGTAAGATGTTAAGTTTAATAAAAATCAGTATATTAACCAGATTAGACACACAGTCCAGCGGTGGACTGTGTGCAACGCTAAACAAGGGGTCCCGGGTTCGAGACCTGTTGTGTGCACCGGTCCGACATAATTAAAACCCTTTTTAAAATAAATGATTTCTGAATAAAATTAAATAGTGTATAAATATAATTAAAAACAGAAATATTTCGGGTTAGACACGTAGCTTAGTTGGTAGAGCTGCGTGCACGCGTACGGGAGGTCACGAGTTCGAGCCTCACCCAGCGCATATATACACAAAGTCCGAACCGGTCAACGGTCAAAGTCAATGGTCAACGGTCAACCCAAAAAGTCAACATTTTTTTATATATTTTTATTTATTTGTTTTATTTAAAAATCAATTAAAAATACTTAAAAATAATATTTTTAAAGTTAGAAAGTGACCTTAAACTCACAAAAATAAATCTAAAAATCCAACTAAAATTGTTAATAAAAATCCACTTATTTACCATTACCTATGAGCGGAACCGTTCCCCATTACCTATGAGCGTGAACGAGGCGTTGCCAACATACGATCGGCTCTGTTTGATTGAGCCTTGATCGCACATACATCATCATAGGCCGTCCGTTTCCCATTACCTATGAGCGGAACGTGACGTTGCCAACATATACATTATCATTCATGTCATTTGCTCATGCAAGGTGGTTTGTTGTTTGTTATTGTATGTTTGTTTACGTTTGATCACATATGATTATTGCACAACTTTTCCATATTAAATACAACAAGAAATCAATAATAAATGTTTTCTAACAAGGTTCACTCGCCAACTTTTTGTTGACCCAAAAACCATTTTTACACATGATACAGGTGGACAGGATGAAGCAAGGAACACATAGGAAAGTGCCTTAGAAGAAAAATAATGAAGTCTAGAAAGATGTATAGAACATGTTGTACTTGTATGATTTGACTGTATGATCTTCTTTAAAATTGTAACAATAAGTATGAACATTATAATAAATGTCATGAGCTTTGATGAAAACCCAATCATGCCCCGATCACCTTTTTCCGCTGCGGGTCGGGGTGTGACAGATTGGTATCAGAGCTTTTGACTATAGGGATATAGGATAGGTTATTAGACCCTTAGAGCCTATACTATAGTTGATTAGATTTTAAATTGTCTATGTGGTTACATGCAAACTCATGATGTTTATTTGTTTCGTATTTATTACACACTCAAATGCATGCAAACACTTCCAATATTACATTTTGTGATACATAGTGAATTATACTTACAGTCAAACATACATACTTACATACACATTCATCATACATATTTTAATGTTCACATTCCGTTATTCAAGATTTTGTCGCATTTTTCATATCTCATCAAAGTGAGTTCTGCGACGGGCATGTAGTAACTGTAAGGGTACAAGTACCGGTAGTCGGAACGTCCTATCTAGGTTGGCATTCGTATAAATCCAAAATAACGGACCAGTTTGCCTACCTGGGGACTAACGATGAGAGTACGAAGGACCTATTAGGCCAAAGCATGCCACACCAAACGTCGTTCGAACTAACCCCACTTTGAGGTGTCACCGTGTCCACACCTGGATACATTCCGAATATTATATGTTACATACATATTTCTCGATTTTCTCCGGGTTTTAGTGTACATAACCAGGCTAACACATGCGAACCATATGAAAAACCCGGTAATCATGGGGGCCCACATGATTACGAAGGTGAAGTATGGCGGCATGCAAGGCCCAATTACGAGTAAAGCCCAAGACATCCTATGGATGTAGTAGATTTATTATTCTATATTTATTTTATGAATGTTCATTCCTAAATACGACGCATGACCCCTAAAACGTCCAACTCATACTCTTGATATGTATTCCATGTAGATGTCTTCTAATCTCGCTCGTAGGAAGATGAGATTAGGAAAAGCCCGCAAGTGCATGGCTGCCCAAATCGCTCAACAAATGGCTGCCGTGATACCCAACATCGTAGTTCAAGTTCAACAAGCCCTTACCGCTAATTCCGTCAATCAAGAAGATAAAATGTTGTCAACCCTTCCCCAAATACCACTAAATGCACCTTCAAGCATTTCAAATCCTGCGACCCTCCAAAATACGAAGGGATGAAGGTGTCACCGCTCTCCTCCATTGGTTTGAGGAAATGGAAAACACTTTTCTAAATTGCGATTGCCCCGATGATCGCAAGGTGCGATATGCTACCGGTCGTTTACTTGGAATAGCACTAACATGATGGAATACAGAGAAGGCTAAGCGAGGTGTTGAAGATGCTATGACTTTGACTTGGGAAGAGTTGAAGGAAATCATGACGAGACGGTTTTGTCCAAGAAGTGAAATCAAGAAATTAGAGGATGAGTTCTATTCTTTGAAACAAAAGGAAGGCGACCACACCACATACAACAAGAGATTCCTTGAATTAAATCAAATGGTCCCCAACTTGTTCACTCCCCTCTACCGTTTGATCGAGCACTATATTCGAGGTCTTCCTTCAAAAATTCAAGGCTCCGTAATAAGTACCACACCTGCAACTTTGGAAGCTGCAATGGAGTTAGCTACAGAGCTCACCGAAAACCGCATACGTAATAAAGACTTCACGGAGGAGAAGAAGAAGGATAAAACCTCAACCGAAACCTCAAACTCCACCCTAACCGAATCCTCTTCACAACCCATTTCTAAGAGAAAACGAGATGGGCAAATTTTCGCTGTCACCCAACACAATCAACCAACTTCACAAGCCATACCCCTCCAAGCTATCCCAATCACTCAAGTAGCACCCAACTCAACTTATCCAAATAAGAAACCTTACTTTAGACCTCACCCTCAATGCAACACCTGTTTTTATCACCATCCATCTACCTTACCTTGTCGACTATGTGCGAATTGTGGACGCTATGGTCATTTGAGCAAGGTTTGCCGCACCCCTCAAAACCAAACCTCACCCCCTACTCAAAACATGATCCAAACATATCAACAACCCCAATACCCCATGTTTCCATATGTTCGAGCTTGTTTCAATTGTGGCGACCCTACCCATTTTAGAAACACGTGCCCTCGATTGGTTAACATCATAAACGCCCAAGCTCAAGCAAACCCAGTTAACCAAGCAAATCAAGCAAACCCAGCTCCGCCGCCAGCAAGAGGAAGAGTTTACAACATCAACGCCAATCCTGTTGAAGATAATGACGGCCCAAACGAACCACCCAACTAGTTTTCTTCACCAAAAATCAAGATTCAACTCCAACCGCTTAGTTTTTATGTTTTCTTTATGTTTATCTCAATCTTCACGTATCTCAATTATAAACTGGAAGTTTTATCCAAGAATCTTATGCGAATTACTATTTCAGTTTTTTTTATACTCAATGATTTAACATTCATATCATCATACCTCACGACGTATCTCCGTCTCATCATTTAAAGAAGTTGGGCAGTGTCTCACTTCTACATAGACTAACCTCTTCATCATAACAAACAAGAGAGGTACGGTCATCATTCAAACATGTATACTTTCAGAATTTAGACTCAAGCTTTGGTTGTTGTGTTTGTTTATGTTTTAGAGTCACATAGAACTAATCATAACTTACCGATAAAACCAATGAAAATTTGACAAGAATATGGTGGATACGCCGCTGGTACTTCCTATATATAAGTATTTTTGCCAAAGGATCAGAGGCATTGTCAGGCGGTTATGAGAAGTTTCATGTAGGATTTAGTAATGTCATGGTTGAAGTTTGTTTATACTCACTGATTTAGCATTCACATTATCATACATTTCAACGTATTTCAATCTCATCATTCAAAGAAGTTGGGCTGTGTCTCACTTCTACATAGACTAACCTCTTCATCATAACAAACGAGAGAGGTACTGTCATCATTCAAACATGTATACTTTCAGAATTAAGACTCAAGTTTTGGTTGTTGTGTTTAGAGTCACATAGAACTAATTATAATTTACCGATAAAGCCGATGAAAATTTGACAAGAATATGGTGGATACGCCGCTGGTACTTCCTATATATAAGTATTCTTTCCAAAGGATCAGAGGCATTGTCAGGCAGTTATGAGAGGTTCCATGTAGGTTTTAGTGGTAGAAGTTTTGTTTTAGGATATAACCTTATCTTTCCAAACGTATCGATTCTCTCAGAACTCTTGTGCATGAGATCATACCTAGTCAATCAACTCTGTATATCAATATTCTTAATCTTAGGCATCAAAAAGCGATTCCTATAGCAGGGTATTCAACCCTTACTAGGAACGTTACCGCCTCAAATAAAATTTAAACTCTTACCCCCTTCTAAGTATATAATTGTCAAAACCACCATCCTTTCGAGTCAACCATACCACTACTTAAATTTTGGGACGAAATTTCTAAAAGTAGGGGATACTGTAACATCCGTCAAAAACCGGGTTATCCAAACCCGATTCGTTTATTAAACCGAATAATCAGTTATAAAATTTCGTTGCGTATTTATGATTTATTTTAATTTTAAACAATACATAATTACTAAACAATTTAGAATTTAAAAACTATAATTGATAAAAAGTGAAAATAAAATAAATAAAAAAGAAAACCGGCTGCCGGGTTTCGAACCCGGGTCAGCCGGAAGACTCAACCAACAAAGACTTAACCACTCCGCCACTTGAGTTGTTTGTTGTTATAACGAAACAATTAATACATATAATGAAACTCGAAATCAAATTCGGTCATCAGCGCGCCCAAATCGCTCTCGTCGGAAATAGCGACGATTTCGCCAATTATCGACGGTTTCCTTTGACTTAACGTATGTTTTAACATCGACATCAGTTATAACCGATGTCTAATCCCGCGACATCAGTCATAACCGTCGGAGAAAAGCTGACCACGAATCAAGACTAATATCAGACCCAATTCATCGTGATTCTTCCCTATAAATACTCACCCAAGTCTCTGGAAATCATTTCGCTCAAAATCGCACCATTTCTCGAATCAATTTCACTCGCCGGAGATTTTCTGCAATCGCCGGACTTTCGCCGGAAAACCGAGACTTACATCAAAACGGTAAATACCTCGACTCTTTCAGTTTCAATCCATTGTTAGACTATTACTAACTTCAATCCATCAACCAGAATCAATCCCAGACGACGTAGCCGGAATATTCTGCACTCGCCGGAAAACCTCTGGAATTTCCAAAATCACGCTGTGAATCGGTATAATCATTTAAACCTTCTGTTAATCCTTGTTTAGTAACCCAATTTCACAACTAATCGATCAAAACTGTTAATTGATTCAATCAGACGGAATATACAAATCAGAGCCGACGACCATTGCCGGAATTCTGAGAAATACAGTCTGATCGGTACATTCGATTCCTTAATTCTTCTTATCCTTTACATTTCAACCAGTAATATGTTCGATGAACGATTTAATCAAGAACAGAAGAATATCGGTCGTCTGAGTCTTTGAACGAAGAAGACGAAGTCGACGATGTTTATAAGATTAATTAAAACAAATTATTAAACCGGGTTAGACACACAGTCCAGCGGTGGACTGTGTGCAAACAATTAGCACACGTCTCGAGTTCGATCCCTGACACAACCTCACTCTCTGAAATAAAAATGTTCTTTTTAAACCGAACCGGATCAACTCGCTGTAAGATGTTAAGTTTAATAAAAAATCAGTATATTAACCAGGTTAGACACACAGTCCAGCGGTGGACTGTGTGCAACGCTAAACAAGGGGTCCCGGGTTCGAGACCTGTTGTGTGCACCGGTCCGACATAATTAAAACCCTTTTTAAAATAAATGATTTCTGAATAAAATTAAATAGTGTATAAATATAATTAAAAACAGAAATATTTCGGGTTAGACACGTAGCTTAGTTGGTAGAGCTGCGTGCATGCGTACGGGAGGTCACGAGTTCGAGCCTCACCCAGCGCATATATACACAAAGTCCGAACCGGTCAACGGTCAACCCAAAAAGTCAACATTTTTTATATATTTTTATTTATTTGTTTTATTTAAAAATCAATTAAAAATACTTAAAAATAACATTTTTAAAGTTAGAAAGTGACCTTAAACTCACAAAAATAAATCTAAATCCAATTAAAATTGTTAATAAAAATCCACTTATTTACCATACCTTTTCGTTATTATTTAGGTTAGTTATTCCTCGTCGATCAACTCTCTAAACTCGTGCGCATTCAAACATCATCAAACGAACGCACCCAATGTGAGTGAATCTCTACAAATTCCCCGTTTTAATCACGTTTTTGGGGTGTATCATGTGTCATATTATTTATTACATTTAAACACTTGTGCATCCATCATATCAATGATCAAATGTGTATTCAATATGTATCAACTGTTTGTGTGGTTAATGTTTAGATTAAATTTATCATTTTCAGTACATACATCATCATAGGCCGTCTGTTCCCCATTACCTATGAGCGGAACCGTCCCCATTACCTATGAGCGTGAACGAGGCGTTGCCAACATACGATCGGCTCCGTTTGATTGAGCCTTGATCGCACATACATCATCATAGGCCGTCCGTTCCCCATTACCTATGAGCGGAACGTGACGTTGCCAACATATACATTATCATTCATGTCATTTGCTCATGCAAGGTGGTTTGTTGTTTGTTATTGTATGTTTGTTTACGTTTGATCACATATGATTATTGCACAACTTTTCCATATTAAATACAACAAGAAATCAATAATAAATGTTTTCTAACAAGGTTCACTCGCCAACTTTTTGTTGACCCAAAAACCATTTTTACACATGATACAGGTGGACAGGATGAAGCAAGGAACACATAGGAAAGTGCCTTAGAAGAAAAATAATGAAGTCTAGAAAGATGTATAGAACATGTTGTACTTGTATGATTTGATTGTATGATCTTCTTTAAAATCGTAACAATAAATATGAAACATTATAATAAATGTCATGAGCTTTGATGAAAACCCATCATGCCCCGATCACCTTTTTCCGCTGCGGGTCGGGGTGTGACAGTGCCATCCCACATTAACTTAGTTACTTGTGCTTTTTAGATCGCTTCAAACAAAGACATTTTTGAATTTTTTTTTAAATTTTCCCCCATCCCCATTCTTGAGGTCAACATTATCCTCAATGTGTAGTGTTTAAATGAATGGGTCAAAATCGAAAACTTTTTCTCCCCCATCCCCACACTTGAGGTTAACATTGTCCTCAATGTGTATGAATAGAGCTTTTTAAAACGCACAAGGGATGTGACACGGTTAACCTCCCAAAAATTTCACCCCGGCAAATAAGATACACAATACGATCCATTTATTACTAACTAATAATCAAAGCAAAAGGGAAACGTATGCACCTGGGTTTTCACTCATTCCTCGTGTGCTCTTCATCTTTCAACAAAAATGGTCGTCTCGTGAACATGATGTATATACAAATATTGTCCCTTGTGTAGAAGCATGCTTCTCACAACCATCAAAATTTGTTAGCTACCTAGTTCTACCATTTTTATAAAGAAATACCAAGTCATTCGTTAATTCACTTTGATTTCGTAGGAATCATGGTTGCATTTAGCTTATGCAACAAGTCCTTTTAAACCTCCCGATAGCTCGGGAGGACGAGTAGGTCTCGTGAGGGTTGATCGGAGTGCCGCGCTCCAGTCATAGATAATTTTTATAATCCTGAATTACCTTTAACAATGCGTTAGTGATAGTACGGGGTCGAACCACGAAGAGTTTGTGGTTTGCGATCGGATGTGATTGATTCTTTATGTTGTCAAACTTTATGAAGCTTGCTATGGTTAAATTTCAATGTTTGTTTGTTTGTTTGAAAAGGGTGTCAGAACAAACCGACAAATTTAGTTTGATTGTTTAACTCCTAACTTTGAACAATTGCATAAAAACTAAATTAATTGACGAAAACAATGATTTGGGAACAAGGTTCACACTCGGTTCAACAATCGCAAAGCTTAAGGTTACTAAACAATTTTTAGGTTGATTCAATTAAATTTGTCACTAGCAGTTTTGATATCACGAAGCTTAGGTGTCAGTTGCTATCACGCGTGTGACGGACTGCAATGCACTTCGTTACTTCGGACAAATAAATCCTTTTGAAGGATAAGGCATAAATACACAAACTTGTTTTGCAAAGTAAAATTTTATAATCACTCGAAAATTCACGAATATAGTTCATGTAACAACTCGGAAATTCGTTGTTATCTTTTTCCTTGTTTTTATCGCTGTACTCCTTTTGTATTACCGAGATTCGGTTAATAATAAAGTTTATGTTAATTACTTATGGTGTTTTACGTTATTATCGCATCTAATCGCTTATTAAATTGCATTGCTTATCTCATCGCATCGCAAATCGCCCGAATTTGCCTGAGACACAAAGATCCTTTGCTTTCCCTCAAGTTCGCTCGAACTTGTACATACATGTACAAGTTCGGCCGAACTTAGCCATCCATTCTTGAAATCCTAGCAAGTTCGACCGAACTTGGCTCCTATTCTCTCAAAATCACTCAAGTTCGCGCGAACGTGCATGAATACATGCATGTTCGGCCAAACTTGTCTCCCTCAGCCCCTTCTCCTATAAGAACCAAGCTATCTTCACTCATTTGAACTTGCTGCAAGTTCGCCCAGAGCTCTCAAAACCCGAAACCTTCGTGTTCTAAAAAAGAATCAACCCGATTTCAACTGCAACAACGTTTATCAACGATCTACAAAGGTTTACAACGATTTTGGCACAAGGCATAGCCTTCGTTTTCATCAAAACTCATTCTTTTACGAAAATCTTCATCTTTTTCTTCAAAAACTTCTGTTTTAAGCTTAGATCTACACAATACGAGTTCGTTTGGCGATAGTAGAAACTTCCTAAACACGAGATCTGCAAGATCTCGGCTTGTAAGTGATAGATCTGAGAAAAACCTTTGAAAACCATTGATTTCTACACAAGATATGGACTTTTGATGATGTTTTGTTCATTTTCTGGTATGAAACGAAGCATCTATCATTCAAGATCCCATATCTGGAAGCACAAGGACGTTTATGTTGGTTTACACAAGCCGGACTAATCCGAACGAACCCCGAGTTCGCCCGGATTAGCCCACGCTTTTGTAAAACGGATAAAACAGCTCTAAAAGACCTCTCCGACCTAAGTTTGCTAAGTAGCACAGGGTTGGAGGGATGAACACTCGATTTTCCTCAGCAAACGACGCGAAAACGCAAGGTTTTGGACCCGAAAACATCAAGTTCGCTCGAGAATCACCAGCTTATCAGGTCAAGTTCGACCGAACTTGTACCCATTTCGGTCAAGTTCGACCGAACTTGAGTGTTTCTTCACCAAGTTTCTTGCAAGTTCGCCCGAACTTGCCTGGTTTCTTAGGGAACTATATAAGTTCGACCGAACTTGCCAAATCAGTAAGGTAATCCTACAAGTTCGCCTGAACTTGACAAGTTTCTCAGGAAACTCATCATGTTCGACCGAATTTGACTCTAAACCCAACAAAACCCAGCAAGTTCGCTCGAACTTGTGTGTTTACACACAAGTTCGCCCGAACTTGGCTACTGCCCTACCAAAACTTAACCGTTTCAGCTATTGGAGACTGATGCACTTCCGTTCGCGTATGCAGGCTGATCCGGCGCTCTTCTCAACTCTCCTCAGATCCCGAACTCTTACCTAAATGCAACCACAGTGAGTATACTTGACCCATTTTCGCTTTAACGCACTTTTTGGGTGTTACATACGTTCCTATATCAAAATCACTTCACAAATCAAACTGTTTATCACACGCGAATAATCTGATTATATATGCTCAATACGTGATGCTAGAAACATGTGACTAGGAATTATTTTCGTTAACTTGCCTCCTTAGCTAGTATGGTACTATAGTGTGGCTTACACCCGACGGGGTCTAGTTAGGATGGACGCGCAAGCCTTCTCACGGTAGGTAGCATGAGAAATGAGCCTATGTTATGTTAAGTGTTTTGGTGTATCATGATATGTAATTAGATTGTTTCGCAAACGCTTTCTCGATTATGCTAGTAGTACTTAAACATGTATGCTCACCTTTACTTAATTGTATTGACTTGTATTTTAACGTACGTAACAGGATGAGGATTTGTAGCTTGGATGCTTGGATGTGGCTTGCATAGTTTACTTTTGTTTTATTTTGTTTAGTTCCAAGTGTAATAAATCTAGGGGAGATCAGATCAGATTCTACTGATTAAGGGATTTTGTTAATGTAATGATTGTTTAAGGATATAATGAGTTTAATAGTATGGGATGTTAAATGTTGATTTATTATCTTTAAATAATTGTTATGGAATCTCTTGAGACAATCTGGTTCACCTAGTGCCACTACCCCGATGATTCCGCCATCAGTTGGGGTGTGACAGATTGGTATCAGAGCGCCATAACCTTAGGATAGTAGGTAGAATTGCCATGATTCGACCTAGTAGCATGTTTAAGTACCCAATTGACCTATCTTTGACTTAAATGTTAAACTACTTGCCATAAATGCTTAGATGTGCCTTTCCTAAGGCTAATACAATAATACACTCTTGGAAACGCTCGCATCACACAAAACGAGTGATCAAGTCGAGAATATGTGTGAAAACCGAGAACTCTCGACGAGATCATTCACTCCACGCATTCTCTAGCACGAGATACCTTCGTTGAGTTAGGAGTAACATCCAAACCTCGACGAAAATCTTCATTCCTTTCTAGGAATGAAGTTGCTAAGTTAGGGGTGAAACCCGCATCTTAGTAACTAATTCCGCAATTCAATTTTCAATCTCACCAAAGTCTCGGTTATGCCGATGGTTTGGAACACGTATTAACTGGAAGGGTAAACGCCGTTAGCCGCTTGCGGTGAGAACGTTTATCTATTAGGCCAAAGCGTGGGTCCAAATGCAAAGGGTAGTCGAATCACTTTGGCGTGTCAAATTTCTCAAAACCCCGGACACTCCCAATTGATTTGAGCCTATATCGTCGATTTACGCATCATTTAGTTTATTATTACTTAGGTGTTTGAAATTTTGAGAATTTTCGCTTTAATCGATTTCTCGCTTTGATGATTTATCATATCATCGATTTCTCGCTTTATCGCATTTGCGCTCCATCGAATGTATGCACAACTCGCATAGCTCTCGAAATCTGAAACACTAACTAATACACCAACCAAACTAATCGCTTAACTCGCTTACGCCTATGAAGACGTGTGCCTCATACGCGGTATTATCTCGCTTATCTCGCTATTATATATCACTTATATCTCGCATCTCGTATCGCGCTACGCATTGTTATTATTAGAAGGTGAATACATGCAAATATGTGCTTATGTGCTTACGTGCTTACGTGATTACGTGCCTATGTGTTTATGTGATTTTGTGCCTTGTATGAATTATAATAATAATAAATATTTGAACATAACTCTATTATAATCGAATCTCATCTAATCTAAATCCTTCGTGTAGATGTCTTATATGGGATCGCACACCCGAAAGAATCTCCAGAGCAGCAACGCCGACAAGCGTATCACTACAATGGTAGCCAAGGAGATAGTTAAAGTCATCCCGCAAATTGTCTCAGAAAATTATGCTGTCAGCAGCAACTCCACTGTGGATTCCAAGGGAGATGCCCCGAAACCCCATTTCAGCTTTAAGCAGTTCAAAGCATGTGGACCGCTTACTTTCTCAGGCACCGAAGGGCCGAGTGCCATGTTCCACTGGTTTGACTCTATCGAGGTCACATTCCGCCAAAGTGGATGTCCCGAGGCTCTGTGCACTGTCAATGCTACCGGCGTGTTTCAATCAAGGGCTCTCGACTGGTGGACAGCCGAGCGCAACAGGCGTGGGAACGACGAAGCTTACAGACTCACTTGGGAGGAACTTAAGGAAAATATGTTCAAGGAATTCTATCCTCCCTACAAGATCCAGAAGTTAGAGAACGAATTCTGGAATATCAAGCAAGATGGTCCCGATAACGCTGGTCTCACTGCTCGCTTCAAACAGTTGAGCATCATCAGCCCCGTTCAAGTGGATACTACGGAAAAGGAAATCAAGAAATACCTCAATGCTCTCCCCGATTGCGTCACTGACTTTGTTCAAGCAACACGCCATGCTACTGTCGAGGGACCTACCAGCTAGCCGCCGAGATTAATGACAAACGAGTTCAGTCTGGTTATTTTAAAAGCAACAAGGTCGCAAATCAAGCAGTCACCGAATCAGCAGCTCCTACTACCGAACAGCCCCGAGAGCCAAAGAATAGTCGCCGTGGTCGCAAAAGGGAAACCTGAGCAAGAACTTTGCTCTTACTGCTCCAGCGAACCCTCAGCCCCTCCAGTCAGCAGCACCAAATGCATCGCCAGCAAAGTGTGCGTACACTAGTCTGCACCCTATGTGCCCTAAGTGCACATATCATCATGCCGTTGGAGGCAATTGCCGTTTTTGCACGAACTGCAACACCTACGGCCACTTTACAGTCAGTTGCCGTAGTGGTACTCGTCAGCCAGCTCCTCAGGCTCCAACAACTCTAGCTTTACCTGCTCCTCCTCAAGCCAACCAGCAGTAAGCTCCAAAGGCATGAGTGTGCTTCGTGTGTGGTGATCTGAACCACTTTGCTAATGTTTGCCCAAACCGGACCGTGAAACAAGAGCCGCAGCAGCAGCAGCCACCACCGCAGCCTCAGCAGCAACAACAAGCTGCGCGTGGAAGAGCCTTCAATCTAAATCACCGCCAGGCCCAGAATGACAACAATGTTGTCAATGGTACGTTTCTCGTAAATGGTATTTATGCTTCATGTTTATTTGATATTGGTGCTGATAATTGTTTTGTATCGCTAGAATTCGAAAAGGTTTTAAAATGTAAGCGCGCTAAACTCCCAAAGACTTTCGATGTGGAAGTCGCCACCGGAAGAACCGTTACCGTCAATTCGTCTTACGTGGTTGTAATCTCGATCTCAACAACCATGTATTCTCGATCAATCTCATACCTATGCAATTAGGTAGCTTCGATATCATAGTAGGCATGGATTTTCTTCGTAAGAATCATGCTGAAGTTGTATGCTTCGATAAAATGATTCGTTTCCCTCTCCCTAACGGTGATCAATTCCATGTTTATGGTGAAACTCCCTCAAAGAAGTTGATGCTTTTGTCATG
>CAMTDV010000411.1:0-7500 GCA_947069175.1 Scalesia atractyloides
GTTCATGAGCAAGTGAATGAACGAGCCATGTTCCTAAAAGGAGTGACCCTCTTTCTTTTCTTCCCTTTCCCTATCCCTTCAAAGCCCGGTTGGGCGCTAGCGCTTGACTAATAGAAAGTCAGGCTCTTCTGCTGAGCGAAGCTGCGAGCCTACCCTTCTCGAGCCTACAACAATAGCTTACGCTTACCAAGCCTAAAAATAGGGCTACAGCAAGCCAAGCAAAGCAAGCTTTCCCCCTTCGTTTGTTGTGGGTCGCGCCTCACCGCAGGCACTGAATGAATGAAATGAGTGGAGATCTTCCTTCCCCCTTGCTAATTACCAAGAACTTCGTTGCCACTAGTGGCGAAGAATAATGAAAAAACAAAAAAACAAAAAAAACAAAAAAACAAGAAAGAAAAAATAAATAAAGAACTCGGAGCCTAAAGAGAAGTAAGTCTACAAGAAGCTGGCAGAGCTTTAGCCATTGGACCACATCGATCTATCCTACCTAAACAGTAAGCCTTTTCTTGTTCGTTCTTCGAATGAGGCTAGTGGAGACTAATTCCTTCCGGCTAATGAAGAGACTACTCCATCCCATTCATTCCCATCCTTCTTCTCCCTAAGAATTGAACGAACCAAGTTCACCTATTCGAGAGTGAGGAAGAAAAACCAACAAGAAACTTCCCACTTTTGATGTCCTGCGATTCTGCTAGTTTAGAAACTAAGGAGAAGGACAGGGGCGCTAGGTCAGAAAAGCGAGAACTCTAAATTCTCCCCAAGTAGGATTTGAACCTACGACCAGTCAGTTAACAGCCGACCGCTCTACCACTGAGCTACTGAGGAACAACGGACTTAAGGAAGCCGACTCTCGTTCTTTGGACCAACCTATGACCGGAGTTCGTCACCCTCACATACACCGGGAAAAAGGTTACAATAGCAAGCCCCTCCCCGGCCGGAGAGCCTCCAGGACAAGGAGGCGGCGATCAACCATCCACTCTCGAGATTCGTATTGATCAATTGATCTTCGCGTCCTGCCAGTTCACTAAGTAGACTCACTCTACCCAGGGGCAACAAAGGCTGAAACTCTTCCTGCCAAAAACAAGGGACCCACTTCTCATCCTAGGAGTTAGCAGGTATGAAATAGTCCCATCTCCGTCTCTCCGAGTTTCTACTACTAAGTAGCACTTCTGCTATTCAATCAAAGAATCGATTCCTGAAAACTATCTTATTACTAAAGCGCTATCTATAGGCATTCTTGCTCGTTAGCGCTTTAGTTTGATTGCAGCTAGCGCGCCCCTTTTCTTTCCACTTTCTCTTAGTCAAGCTTTGAAGCCCCTACTGGGATGGGATATTTGAAGAAGCGCAGGTTTGGAACCCTATATACAAGGGGCTGGTCTCGATCCCGCTTGGTGGTGCCCCTCTGGATTATTGTTGACTCAACATTGATTTCGTGCTTGAGTTGGAGGGCTCTACCTCCATCCATCGAGTCAAGTAATTCGCTATCGGAAATTCTTCCGCCGCCTATCTCATGCCATGCTTCTTCTTTCTCCGAATCGGTTCCTAGTGTCAGTCAATCAAGATTCTCAAGGGGCGGGAGTACTTGGTCGCTGGGCTTTCCTTTTCCTCAACCAATTCGGTTGTGTCAGCCGGTCTAACATTTTTTTATGGGCTGGCTTGACTGGACAACGATGGATTGAAGGTAAGATAGATTTGAGTTCAAGTGGCACAGGACCTTCGATCTACCATAGGGTAGAATACTACCGAATTATTCTATTGAAGCGTAACATTTCATTTCCTGTTGCATTTCTTTGGTTTGGAAGTTCCAGAATGTTGTCTGTGGATTTCTAGCCCCCTATATTATATGCCAAAAGATTGATTCAAGTTCCGTGCTGCTCACCACTCCTCGAGGCCAAGGACGGGGTCGAACCGTCATTCCAGGATTTGCAGTCCGATACATTTCCATTATGTTACCTAGCCAAACCCGCCACCTCATGTGCCAAAGTAAAACGGTTGTTCTTCCTTCCCCGCTCCCTCTTTTTCGACATATGCGGCGGCGGGTTACCAGAGAAGAGGGGACAACTTCTTTCTCCTTTGCATTGCTCAATCTTCCTTTTCTGATTGAAAATAGCAAGCCACTCCACTACTGGTACAGAGGCCAGATAGAAGGTTGCTTATATGTTCAGGCTCGAAAATCTATCTTTTACCTCTCCTCCCTGTCTCCATTCTGATTGATTCGCTTCTTCCTTCGCGCAAGCCTTTGGTTCGCCCCTTGTTGTGTTGCATTTTCTGCTCCTCCGCTTCAGTCTGCCTTCTTCGGATAGCCGGGTCCGACTTTTATTTCCGATTTCAATGTCAGCTCCAGGTTTTGGGCGGCCCGTCTGGTTAGTTCAGCTATCACTGCTGGAAGCCCCTGCGGTTGTTCGGCTGCGTACTCCCCGTCCGCCTATCTCACACTCCCAAAGCAGATTTTTTTTCATATTTCATTTTCCTTCGCCCGTCCATTCCTTTCAAGCGCCCTTAGACTCGTTACGTTGTTCGACTGAACTCGTTGGCTCCGCGCTCTATTCGGTCGGAACCCGGTTCGTCGAGAACCTTCTCTCATAGATTCCCTTCACCAAGTCATCGCCAGCAATCCGCTCTTATCCCTTGGTGTCAAAGGGCGAGTTCCTTTCTTGTCTTGCCCAAAAACTTTCTTTATTCTCATTGGAGAAAGACTCTCCCTCTACTTTATTTGACAGGGGCGGAGAATACCACTCTATCAATAACAAGAAAAAAGTAGCAATTCCGTTTCAAATGGTTTGAGCTTGGAAGCAACCTGCTATCTATCGATAGGCGAGAACAGACTGCTATTGCCTGCTTCGCCTATCGATTCTATTATGGTCGGCTTGGAGACATCAGAGGAAGACTATCATCTCTATCCGGGTACGATCATAGCATAGCTTCATTCATTCGTTGAACCTTGGGGATAACCATTAGCATTGAGGTCAATCACCACACCACCTCTATCATACATACGACATTACACGACGCGAGAGTGCATGGCCAACACACACCTAAAGCGCCTACGTTCCGCTTGCAGCCAATACAACCACAACCTAACTTGCACGAGATTCAACAACCGAAGCTACTGGTAGTCCCGAGGGGACGGAATCCTCCAATAATAGTTAGCAGTACTGAACAAGCGAGTCATCGGTCCGGGGAAAGAAAAGGACTGCCTTTGAAAAAAGAAAAAAGGAACTCGCTTAACTCGCTAGGCCTTCGGAACAAAGGCGATTCTGTTCATGCTTCAGACGATTTGGCTAATTATATAGACTTCTATACTAATTCTATTAGACTTCTTCTATTATAAATAGAAAGGCGAACCTATAGGCCTGTTTAGCGGCTTTCCAAAGTCAACCTAAAAAAACCTTTGCTTTGGGAAGTAAGGACCGAGTGAAAAATGAAAAACGTCCGCTAACGCCCACGGGAGAAGATCTTTTTTAGATCAGCAACGAATGTCTTGTATCTATGAAGAAAGATTTCTCCCTGGGTTAAGACCCTGAATGCCATACCTTGCTGAAGGCGATTCACGAGAGAATCGCGCACAGTTCCCCTTGACCGAGATGTGAATGCCCATGATTTGCTCGGTATAGTGATGGATTTCATGGCCGACGTCTAACCGGCACGAATACGCTATCCTAGATGGAAACGACTTCCCCGCGGAGCATTTTCTCTTTCGTCCTCGGACGTTCGGACCTTTTGTTTGATTCCGGCACTTGCGTTCTCATGCCCGGAACCCTCGCGACTGATTGGGAGAAAGAGCGAAAGCGAGAAAGATGGATTGTTATCCATCGGAAATCGATAGGAATTCCACGGGGATTGCCTTCTCTTCTAATATATATATATATATGTTTTTATTTCATTATTAACATCCAATCCCATGCTAATAAGAAAAACGAGCGATTGCTAGTCAGCTTTCATTTTCTTCAAAAAAATGGTAGGGACTGAGGCTCTGAAGGCTTTACAACTTTCTTCAATTAGGGAATAGCGCAGATGGATCAATCACGCGGTTCTGCAGCGTCCTCCAACTCGCTGTCCGCTCCCCTTCACTTTCTTTGCTGGACGGGAAGATGCGAATCGGGAAGGCCTTCCCACCACGCGAAGTTCAAACCTCGCCGGAGAGGAATTGAAAACCGGGAAAAAAGCCCTTCGCAATCGAAGGTGAAAGCGGGAAAAAGACGACGAAAGCCTTTCTTCTCTTTTTTTATTTTTTTTTATTTAATATAATAGGTCTTCTCCCTTCGATCCGCGAAGTAGGCAAGCAGGAATCTCTCCCCCTTTCTGTTTATGGATAGAAAGAATATCTCCTTAGGAGAGTATTTTATGAGTTGACTGTAACCCGAAGGCTTCTTTCAATCGATCTAGTAGGTAAGAAATAAGATCTTCGTATAGTTAATGAATTAAAGCGAAACCACTAGGTTAGATCTCGTCTGTGATCCCTGGGCTTGTTAATTGAGAGAGAAACCCCTACTATTGATCGTGGCCTTCATTGAGTGCATTTTTGGCTCTTTGTTGACATAGTAAGGCGGGAAGGCATGAGCAAGCCACTTACAAAGGCCTTTCACAGCTCAAATCCATGCATTAAGCCGCTAATCCCTTTTCTAGCAAAGTCCCAGCAGGCTACCTCATCGGGAAATTCAATTCTTTCACCGAACCCAGGGGGGCACGATGAATACATTGATTATCTGGGTCCGATCATCGCTAGAGGCCCGTCGACTATAATACACTGTTCGAAATTGATTCGTTTCTGCCGAAACAAAACGGGATTGGCTATCTTAACCTTAGCAGTTTTGCGAGCAAACGTAGACGAATGCTTGCAAGACCAGCAAAGCCCTACTTATTAGGAGGGGACTCTTTGGCACCTTAGAAAAATTCCTTTACCTAGGGGATCAAGTGGTAGTTGATCAATGAACTAATCTCTTTCGGTATAGGTCGAAGCTAAGACGTGGAACAGGTCTCCCATCAGCCAGTTACTTTATTTTGTTACTAATCCCCAGTGGACAATGCTGCGCCAGAGTGAAAAAGAAGAAAATAAAAGAAATAAAAGAGAAGTAGGTTTTGGAAGGACCAACGGGGATGGAGGAGATGCCCCGTCAGGAGGTGTTATGCGCAGACCACTCAACTTTTGGAAACTGGGTCCGCTGGGGCGGGTTCTTTGGTTAGCACACCAAGGCTTCTGGCTGATCTGGTCTCACCGGATAGTTTTTACTTCGAGGGAGGCGAAAGGCCCAATGAAAGAGTAAGAAAAAGATGTGAACATGAAGACAGAGGTTACCCTAAAGCTCGTGGAAGTTTCCCTGGTGAAAAGGAAAGCCCAATAACGGCTTCGGTAGAGAACCCAACTCTTTTCCTTTGGCCACAAAAACTTCCCTGAAGTCAGTCCGGTCATTCCATACAACGAAGCTAGCGAACTAAGGCAGCACCCAACGGAACTTTAGTCTTTTTATTCTATTAGTAGCAGGGCCGTAAAAAGCAAGGGATAAAGAAAGGCTGCGCGGATGACGATGCTATCATAAGAGAGGACCAGACAGTTCCCGGTTCCGAAAGCAATAATTCTTTTTTTACTCCACCGCAACTACCGAGAGCTCTTCCTCCCCGAAGGGCTATTGTTCGATAGGCTGGTGATCTCTGAATCCGATTCAGTACTCGATGATGGTCTTCTTATTTTTTAAGTTCAGTATTTGACTAGGTAGGAGGCTCTCTTAAGCTTGACTCCGATAGCCGCTCTTCAAGCTGATGCGCGGTAAGAGACAGATTTTTCTGGTGTAATGCGGATTTTAGGTAAATAAGTTTCAGGACCCGGCACAAAAACTCTATCAATATCGTAATCGGATGTGATCCTTGCTACGAAGACCTCTGCTATCTCTATCAAATCAACATCAAAGAAGGAAGTAGACTCTTGACCAATTCATTTGATTTTGATCTTAGAAGCAATCGTAGCCAGAGAGTCAGCATGACTTTTCTTGGACCGATTCGATCTTCTTCAAGTAAGAGAAGGAAGGGTTACCGGCTCATTGAGCACCTCTGGGCCTTGCTTTTTCGCTCCGTTCTCTTACTCATTATCCGAAAGAAAGTGAACCAAACAGGAAGTGTTTTTACTGCACTGCCTTTCTTCTCTTATTCTATTTCTAGTTTGATCGAGAGCGGTACACTTCTCCCCAATATGAGATAGGTTGCAGCTATAGTAAAAACTCTAACTGGGACAATCTAGTTTAAACCATGACCATCTATCTTTTTATCGTTATATATATAAGGGCTTTCACCGCCTCTGACAGGACGTCGTCGGTTGGTTGGTTGGTTTTTGTCGGCATTTAGCCGCTTTTTTCTTGTTTTCTTACTTACGCAAATTGCCCGCAGCTTCCCTACGTCCCCCTTTCTACTTCATCGTCGTAGGTCCTTCTGCACTGCTTGATCCGTTCATTCGTCACCGTACCTTTTCAATGAAAGAAGACAGGGTATATGCGCTGAGTCCCCGAGCGGATTCTGTGCTTCTTGCCAACGGCTCGCTTCGAAAGACAGAATTCTTCTTTATATAGTTTATATAGACTTATCAGTCATATTCAATCTCGAAAGACCTCCGTCACTTCTTAATTGGAGAGAAATCCGTTAAGAGTCTCAGATCTTAATAAAAGGAGTTGCGCACTATCCCTTCTTCGACTGCTGCCCGACGAAGGTAGTCTGGAGCAAGTTTTGAAGGCGCTCGGCCTTGTTCACCCTTTCAGCTAAGTATCCCGCTCTTCCTTGAGTAGACAAGACAAAAAAGGTAGCCATTCCATCATGAGGGAATGTCCCATACGAGACCAAGTCGTAAGCGAGAAGATGCCCAATCTATCATAGCCAACTCCTTTCCTTCTATCAAGCCCACAAGCTTGAGTCTTCAACCGACGACTCCTTGTTCACTTTCCGCATCACCAACTGGAAAACCGTCAAGGTCTCTCCCAGAAGCGAAAGTTTCAACCGAAAATGGCTTATCAAACTCAGGCAACTGCAGCACCGGCTCCATCACCATCGACATCTTCAAATCGTCAAAAGGCTTTTGACAAGCTTCAGACTCCTTTGAACCCCGATCCTTCTTCAGCCGATCTGTCAAAGCCTTCCCTCTTTCCTCCTGCCGAATCATCAGAGACATGAAATCACATTACTGTAATGAAAAGGTTGGGTTCTCGAGTGATATGGGTGATGAGTGGAGCTCCCAGACAGCGAGAATGCAAGGCGGCCTCAATTAAGCTTCTTCCTTCTAAAAGAATTCTCCTTTCTCTCATACTGTCTACAGTACACTCGTTCCTGTCCTTGCGACAGGTCTTCCTATAGATATAACCGTTCAAGCGGAAGACTAATCAGACTTTTTCTCGTCGAACGGTCGATTCTCTAAGAGAGTGTTCACAGCCGAGTCTGTCAAAGAGCTTGGGTAAGCATTCAAAGCAAAAGCAGTCTCCTTTCACGACCACAAAGAAAAGAAAAAAGACTATCATGAGGAAAAGA
>CAMTDV010000411.1:20000-23222 GCA_947069175.1 Scalesia atractyloides
CCATATAGTGAACAAAAGGCATAATAATGTTTAGTTAATAGGCTGATCACCACTGCCTGAGTCTGATAGAATGCGTTCTTTGATACTTGTTGCCAATCAACGATTGATCTATGGGGTCAGAAAACGATGTTCGAAATCGTTTCTCTGTCCTCGGGAAAAACATATTAATAAGAAGGCAATGTATCCAGCTATACGAAAGCGGTTAGTTACGGCAGGAGAGACAGGGTTACGCGCTGTCCCACCATTATGTGGTGTGGTTAGCTGCGGAACTATCGGGCATCAAAGGGTGTTTTCGTGAGTATGCGGTTCTTGGGGATGATGTGGTGATTGCACACCTTCAGGTGGCTCAATCGTATGAGAAACTTTTGGGGATGATGGGACTTTCTATATCCAAGGAGAATAGTTGAATTTATCACTCTGGAGCTTTAGAATTCGCAAAGAAGTTTTGGGTTAAGTCTGTTCAAGAAGACTTATCTCCAGTGTCTATGCGATCCCTCCTTACAGTTCGGTCGACTCTAGGCCTTTCTTTTACAGGACTTCTTCCAACAGACTTGCCAGTGACCGGTCCCTTCCATTCCTTTGTTCTATTACCTTCGATATCACGTCCAAGATTCCTCTGTCTGTTTTGTGTTGAATTGGTTGAGTCCAGCTATCGACGCAGGGGAAAGGGAAGCAAGTAAGCCATAGAGTCAGGCATAAAGCTAGGCCAGCTGGGGTAAGTGGCCCAGGAAGCTACTGTTACCCGTGGAGTTGAGACTGCTTATCGGGAATCCGCCGTGGGAATAAAGGAAGACTGCTTTTTTTTATTGGGACCAGCTGCGCTTACCTTGCTTAGCCATTGAAGAACAGACCCCTTTTATTAACAAGATTTTTTACTCATACACATTGCGATTGTGTCTCCTAATCGAAATTTCAGTTAAGGTTTGTGGAGAAACAGTCTTTACCTATGGTTTCGTGACCCTAGTACTCATCGCGGTCGGTTTCATTATTTAGAATTCCCATAGGAATTGGAAACTAATCCGATAAAGATTGGAATCTAACAAAAAGTTAGGAGTTAGTATGGGTTGTGCCTTTGGATGGTTGGGCATTAAAATTAGTCCTTGGAATAAACCGGAAAGAAAGGATCGACCAAAGGAGTAGCTATTGAGCTGTGGAATGTGCTGGTAAGGGCGAGTCCGGATGTAGTCTTCATTAGTTTTTTGTCTGAGGAGGAACCGGGTTACCAAAACTCACGACATTAAGAATGTGGTAGTTCTTTGAATGCAAGAGGTGTTGGTTCGAATCCAACTCGTGAGAAGGAATCCATGCACAAAGCAAAGGCATCAGGAAGAGGGGCGTAGCAAGAAATCCTTTAACAGCAGCAAAGACTTCGGAATGGAAACCTTATCTTAATAGGAAGTGGACAAGAATCATCGCTCCAAGAGAAGCAGACAATAGCCACTATCCCTGATTCCATGCAAGTGCTATAATCCGATCTGACTCCTCACGCTGGCAAGGAAAGAAATGACATAAAGGGAGGTCCTAACTGAATGAATTGAGGTTGAGTAAAAGCCATTCGCTTGAGAACAATTCTGCGATTGGAATTCGATCTGGGATTGGGATCTTAGGGCACTGAGAACCTACTGTATAGTACATTCAAGAGTACTCCTCATAAAAAATGTACAGAATAAAAGGCACACCCTATTCAAGGCCATGATGGTCACTCTCCCCGCGCTCTACTACAGGAAAGCTAGCCTGGTTGATCCACTACACGCTAAGAAGCAAGTCTCGACTAACTAAGTAAATCCGGGTTAGACTGAAAGTGACCATAAATTGAAATCTTCTTTCACAGACTAGCGATAGTTAAAAAGAGCGAAGCATAGCCGTGTTTAAGCCGAAGTGATTCCCGTGTTTACTGAGCTATATCTCTATCTATTAGTTAGCCGGCTTAAAGAGTTTAGACTCACGATACCGAGAAAGCAAGCCGATCATAGACGGAGGTTTAAGCTTGAAGTGAAGTGTCCGACCTAAGGTGAATCAGATGTTCGAAGGAGACTGTTCATGAACATGGATTGTTGGTATACCTGCACAATAGCTTTCTCTACAAGCCTACAAGCTTAGCTTTGGCTTAGCTTCCAACTAAGGCTAAGGGCATGGCATGTTCCCAAGCTAACTCTTGATAACCTCTGTTCACGCTCACGATGTTACTAGCACGGCTCAGCTTCTTTCCATGCTAAGCGAACTAAGCACAGGAGAAGCCTACAGGAAAGGAGATCTCGCTCTTTCCTTTTACCGGTCGGGATGTGCATCCTATCCTATAATAAGCAACTGGATGTTTCCAGCTTGGGACTTAGAGTAAGCAGGAAGCGTACTTGTTAAGAGTAGGGCGCGAAACGGTCTAACAATAAGGTTGGAGGGAGTGAGACTTCCTATGTTAGCAATAACCGCTGCAAGAGTGAGCGCAGCTATTTCATCCGGTCTGTCTGTAGTAACCAATTCCTTTCCTGCAGTCTGTCTCTCAGTCTGTCCTCTCATTCCAGGCAAGCAAGGAAGGCAGTTCGGTAGCTCTCCAACGGGCAAGTCAGTCCCAAGGTGAAAGGGTGTGAACATTTAGGGCAAATACTTTATTGTATTGTACGAGATTAGTTGAGAGCTGATTCGCTAACATCCTCATCTGGAAGAGTTCGTTCTGTGCCACCTCTTCTGTGAAAAAGGCTTGCGCTCCTATAGGGCACATCCCGAGGGGCGTTCCATGATTGACTGAAAACGGGCAAATATTGTATGATAAAGCACTCTCTCTCCTTTCTTTCCCTGGCTCGTTTGCTTCTTTCTCTCCTCATTCGTGCATCTAGGAGAACGAAACGGCTACCTCTTGACTTTCAACTACGACCGAAGTCAAGGACTTGACTGGAATGATCGCACTGATTGGATTCAAGACATACTTCAAATTCCTTTTAAGCTCAAAGTAATAAAAATTAATGATGAAATTACGTAAAAGAAGAAAAAGCTAATCTATCAGTAGGCCAACAATCAAGATAGTTTGCTTTTTATTAAAGCGGAAGGCCAAAAGAGATCTCCAATAGTGCACCGAAATGGGGCCCGGGGAGCCGGTAACTCGTTCGCCTAAGATCGAAATCATCTTTTGATTGAGACTACAAACTCTGTAAGGCTAGCTATATGCTTTAAAACATGCATTTCGAAAGGTCTGAGACCGAGTCTATCTGGGTGATGACTCGGAAGATT
>CAMTDV010000412.1:0-22382 GCA_947069175.1 Scalesia atractyloides
TACTACTCTAACTAAACAGCTTGGTCTTTGGAGGACCTTTTTTTGTTGACTGTTGTAAATAATTTAACGTCCAAGCTTAACCCAATTTTTAAGTCTAAGTTTACAACTTGTATTAAATGAAAAATAATGCAAAAATTTTGTAATTAAAAGGGGAAGAAAAAAATTAAAAGGAAAATCTCATAAACTTTTTTTTTAAATTTTAAAATAAAAGTTAAAAAATTTTTTTAAGAAAAAACTCTAGGGACCCCCCTCAGATGTCACAAAATTCTTTCATTAAAAAAAAGGTGAGGGTAAATAACAAATTCTAAAACGGGATTCTATTTATAAAGTCGAAAGCTTATTTGTGATTGGTTCATCCCCCTTTTAGGACATCTAACTTCCAAAAAAAAAATTTTCCAAGATGTTGAAAACATCTATGGGCAACTTTTAAAATTTGCTAAAAATGTTAAAAGTTATTCATTAATTGGAAAAAATTTTAAGCTACCCTTTTTCCCTTGGTCAAACATTTTTTGGCCCAGACAGATTTTGGTTTTATCATAGCCCTTTTTCAATAGCCCTTTTGTACAAAAAGCCTTTTTTTTTTATGAACTAAGTTCTAAGGCTTCAAAGGGTGTATGTGGTTCAACAATCTTTGATTTAGGTTTCGAGATTCACTACTTTGGGAGGAATTTTTTAAAAAACCTCTATTTTTTTTGATCACTTGAAGTTTTGGTTTTTTAAAATCATTTTTTCTTTTTTAGGTCCAACGACCCAAAAAATATGGAATTTTTATATTGTTTTTAAAAAAAATCAAAAGATTAAAATTTTACAAGAAAAATCTCACCCCCCCCAGCCTAAAAAACTTTGTGTTCGACAAAAGGAAGTTGAAAATGGATAATATATCTGAACAAAAAAGATTATCTAAGTGCCAAACATTTTAGAAAAAACCAGGGCTCACGCCCTTTGATAGTACACTAAATCTTTTAAACATAAATCAAACTCTTAACATTTTTAAGTTTCAACAACTTTTTACAGGTTGTAAATACAATTTTAATGTTTTGGAAACTTATTTATCTATAAAAACATCAAAAAAAGGGCAAAAAATTTTTTTTTCATTAGTGCTTTTGCTTCATCGGAGCCTTGATCTTCAAGGGATTTTTTGATATTCATCAACAGAGTGTTCAAACCTTCATTAGTTTCTGAGTCTAAAAAACAGATCTTCTGTTAGTATTCAAGATTCACTATCTTAGGGAGGAGTATATCTTCATCCCCTTTTATTTTTCAGATCAGACTAGCTATTTTGGCTTTACAGTCATCTGTTCTTTTCTAAGTTCAACTGTTCACAATAACATAAAGAATTTTACTAGTTGATTCTAAGAGAGCCTTTTTACATGTTTTGGGTGGTATGCATACTTAAGAATGATTTTTATGAAGGATTATGTGTGGAAGAAAGTATGTTTCACTACGTTTGAATGTTTATTCCAAACAAATTGGTTATGGTGTTGGGTTAAAAGAAATGCAAGACTTGAAGCAATGAATGAATTTTCTTCGTGAATGTTGAATGTTCAACGTAAATGGAAATGGTTTGAAACAAACAAAGTTTCAAGTCCACAGTAAATTATGTTTGTAACCGTCTAAACAATACACTAGCTACGTCATGTATTATAACGGATTACTCTCATGACCCACCTTCACTCAGTGATCATAAATGGATGGAAACCTCTTATATATTATTATAAGCCTTATTGTGGTGCTCTAAGAGAACATGATATACCAAGACAATAGATTTGATACCCATACAATACATGAGTTAAACGGTTTAAAATATTTAACCAAAAAATTCTGTAAACAAAATAATGATAAATAAAATCGCGTATTACATTAAACAAGTACAAAGCTAAAATAATAACAAAGTAAGTAATAATTGAAATATAGTTGATGAAGAAGTGTTACAGTTTGCTTTACTGATATGACACGAATAACAGTAAATAAAGATAGTATCTTTTTTAGATATAAGTTAGGCGATCAATAATAAATACTTGTTAAAACGTGTGTATATTTTGAAAATGATTTAAATGATAATATGATGGTGATATATTAATTTTAAACCAATTGATTGTTGCTTAAGAAAACCATAAGAAGTTAGGAAACTTTAGTATCTTTTTAAAAAAAATGGATGATTACTATAATCTCTTGCATAAAGAAAAAAATTGAAAATATCTTAAAATACAATTATTTTTATTGAAAAATAAAAGGAGAAAAACTGAAAAAGATCCATGTGGCAAGTTATTTTAATCTATTAGAGGGAAGAGATTACTCCTCTCTAAGAAATTGAGGTTTTATAGTAGATTTAGGTAAAAATCAAAATTAAGCTTCTGTATAGATGCAAATATGTAACAACAACAAGAAGTTTGAAGCCGACCAATACCTTTGTGAATTGGAAAGATATTTATTATATGCGTCAAACTTATTCGTTACACGTTCACATGTCATGTACTATTTATATTCTATGTACATAAGATTGTAAGTGATAATGTGTCGTTAGCTTTATCGTGTAAAATTATTTCTCAAGAATTTTGTGATACGATTTTCTTTTAATTTCATATTTGATATTATAACACTTCTATAAAATACCTAGAATTAATTAATGTTTATAATTAAAAAATATAATTTTACATGTATAGTGTATTTATAATAGAAGTATAATGAATTGTTTTAAAAGTAGAAAGAAAGGTATAATGGCTTGGTTTAAAACTCACAACAAAAAAGTATAAAGAAAGCATAACAATCTATTTTAAAACATCTAGTGTATTATATAATTTTAATTTATCTGAAAATTATCCATATAAAAACTTCAATTTTTGTTTCTCTTATACCATAAGTAAAAATGTGCCCGCTTTCAAGTTTAGGGTGTAATGGGTGTACTTCAATTTTGTTTCTCTTATACCTATAAGTAAAAATGTGCCTGCTTTCAAGTTTAGGATGTAATGGGTGTGCTCCATTTAAGGTACTTTCTTCTTCACCCTAACGAATCATACTCTCCCATTTTAACTCTTCTCTCCACTTTTACTTTTACTTTTACACTTAAACATAAGGGATAGTCCCTCTCGAAAAGAGCAGTACATTTCAGTCTTTTTTTACTAAAATTATTCATAATTAAAAATAAAAATTGCCATAATTTAAACCACCAAAAAAAATACATTTATCTATTCTTAAAATTAAAAAACTACATAATAAAGATAAAAAAAAACTACAACTACTAGCCATCGTCAGTCCCCTCAAGGTGGGGTAAATCTAGTCGTCCAAGCTGCTCCATGAGATCTGTTTTAGTCTTGAATGTGTATCCTCATCCATCAACTCATTAAAAGCAATATCATCAAAAACAACCTCGACTGTAGGATCCTGAATGTGTACTGGTGCTATCCCGTTTCGTCGTCCTTTAAAATCATGTTATGTAAATTAAATACAAGTATGTAAGACAAACCAATTTTTTTTTCATAGTCTTAGCATGCATTGGTCGATTAAGTAATAACCCATTTTAAACTTTAACATGCCAAAAACATGTTCAAGTCTTTTCTTGCCCACCTCGTGTTGCCATAACTTCTTTTCGTTCAGAATATGAGGATATGAAAATAATTTCACAAACACGGACTAAGTATGATAGATTTAATCGGTAAGAAAATATCCACGTTTGTATAGGTGGTCGTTCACGTAAAATGGACATTTTGGCGCAGTACCATTTCATTCAGTAAGAAATAATGGAGATTGCTGGAGCACATTTTGTTGTTTTGTGAACCTAGTGGAACACATTGATGTTGTTTTGTGAACCTAGTGGAGCACAAAAGCATGCCAAATCCACAAATCTTGAGAGGCCACCGCTTCGAACATAATTTGTGGGTATTGGTGACTGCCTCTCATATCGCGCAACTCTGTGAGACACATTTTCCAAACGAAATGTGTACAATTAACGCTACCCACATCCCAAGAAGGTGTATTTTCCTCATGAGCTTGGTACAAAAGCACAACGTCGTGGCTTGTTGCTCTTCGTAAGAACTCGGGAGTGTTTACGAGTGTATATACGACATACTATTTCATAGAAAAATTGAAGACATTCACGAGAGTCCTTTAAGACATATTTAAATACCGTCGTTCTTGTCTGGAGTATTACTTGTCGTAGGTTGTTTAATCTCGACGTAACTTTTTGCAAAGGTGTAAAACTCTTCTTCATCCTCCCAACGAGCCCCCTTCATACCGCGGATTATTTACTTCCATGTCACTAACAATTTTTAAAAACAACCTTTTCGACATACGAAACCTATGTGGAAAAATCATCATTGTATTTCGGCGCATCGAAAATATAATTTGCCATAAGCATTTCGTAGCCTTTCTCCGGATCACAACGGACATATCTTTTTTACTAAATGTGATTGTGTCTTTCGGTTCGACTTGTTCAATGAGATTTTGAAAGAAAAAATAAATACTATAGCTTGAGGAGAAATCATCGTCGCTAATGTCGGGTGGAATAAGCAACGCTATTTGATCTGTCATTTTGAAAAATTTTTGGTATAAAATGAGAAAAGAAATGGTTTGGTTTGTATTGTTTGGTTGTGAATGGTTTGGTTTGTGAGAACTGATTTGTGAATGGTTTGGTTTAAATAATGAAATGTAAATATTTTTTTAAAACCTCAACGGCATTATAGTCGTTTGAACTTATTCCAACGGTCGACAAATTTCAGTGACTCCTCCCGGCTATATTGGATTGTCACAAAAAAATTGGGGTTTGACAGCAATATTACCCCGCGGTGAGCGATCACAACCAGCCTTCCCGCTAAACACCTCGTACAACCTTATCATACGAAGATTTTCTACTTTCATACACAACAAAAGACATATTACATATGCATTTTAGAATTTTTAATGCTACGACTTGGTAACTATGATCATATAAATCACAAATTGTATGGTGTTTCCCAGCATATTTATAATAACCATGGTTACACGTGTTGATATTGCTTGGTATATAAGGCAAAGGGTGTGGTTATAACCCTTATGATCATCATAACCCAAACATCAGTGCTATGTCATTAACTCTAATTTACCATTCAAAACCACTAGCCTGAAGGTGTGGTTATAACCCAAATCATTATCTCCTTATTTATTTTAATATATTTTTATCTAAAGGAAAAGGAAAAAGAAACATTGGAAAAAGGTGACCGCCTCTCATATATCGGTGGCAATTGATGATTTAACCTATACATTAAAACTAAAAACAAAATACATTAAAATAAAATAATCGAGCTAAGCGAGTTGAGCTTAAAAGCGAAGTCAAACCGAGCCAAGCTAGGCTCACTTTCTAACTGAGCCAGCTCGATTCAAACCGAGTCATATCAACGAGCTTTTTCCTGCCTAAATCCGAGCAAGCTTTTGAGCGAGCAAAAGTCACGAGCTTTTTGGACAGCTATAGCCTAAGCAATATAAACAAAAAAACATCCAAAAATATAATAACTAGGTTCCTCAACTAATATAACTCGTTTTCTTTTTCGAAAAATCCCCTTTACTATTTACACATAATTGGAATCGAATAGGGTTTCACTTGTAAATTTTGTCATTTTTTTTAATTTAAAAAGTTTATATGTTTTTTATAATAACAATTTTTTTCTTTTTAAAATGGGGATTTATTCTTTTTGATTTTGAAGTAACAAGCAAGTAATCAGTTGACATGTATTTTTTTATTATCAAAAAGCAAAAAAAAAATATTTTTTTCTATGGCATTATAGTTTAGTGGCATCTTAAGGTGTGATAAGTTTTAATGACTATAAGGTTTTTGTTTGGGTTACAACAAGGGAGTTTTTTCTGGGTTCCTCCTGATTTAGTGTATAGTCATTATAAACTAGTGGAGATGGATATGAGCGAGTGGTTTTTGTTGGTGGTACGATGATACTCCAGTTGTTAGTCATTGATCCAAATTTGTCATGTTGGTGCATATTATGTGTGTCTACCGCTGTACGAATAGACTAGATATAGCGTGGTTTTAATTTTTAGGTTTAAAGTGTTAAAATGGTGAGGATGTGCTCATACGCACGAATGAGCACATACGTGCGTATGATGGTGTTCATCCGTCAACATGAGCCTCATGCTCATAAGTTGCCTATAAATACTAGGCACATGCTCAAGGACCATTCAAGTTTGTGAAATCCTATTTGAGTAGGGTAAAGCTAGAGAGATGTGTTGATGCTCTCTCATAGTTATCAATGATGTTTGCTTTTTCGGTATGGAATAAAAGATTTTACATATGGTTATTCTAAGCGTTATGCTACTGAAATTTCTACTAAATTAACTTTATCTTATCAAAAGTTATATCGAAACACACCAGATCCTGAACTTTCATGTTGTTCCAAAAATTAGAGTGTATATTTTAATGTTTTTTAGTTTTGAGTGTTAAAATGGTGAGGATGTGCTCATATGCACGCATGAGCACATACATGCGTATGACGGTGTTCATCCGTGAGCATGAGCCTAATGCTCAAGAGTTGCCTATAAATATTAGGCTCATGCTCAAGGACCATTCAAGTTTGTGAAATCCTATTTGAGAGGGATTCAAGCTGGAGAGATGTGTTGATGCTCTCTCCAGGTGTTACTGAAGTTATACTCTTTCGGTATAGAATAAAAGCTTTTACATATGGCTCGGCTCGGCTTGGTTTGGCTCGAATTTAAACAAAAAATTAAACACAAAGCTCTCAAAGTTTAATAGTTTAAAAATATTATTCGATAGTTTAAAAGAGCATATCCAAAATGAGTTCAACCTAATACATTACAGGTGAAATCTAATTCAAAACACAAAATAATCTTCAAATTTCAACGAAATACTATAAAGTTTATAAGCATGGTAATACACCTTCAAATATGCCCTATAAATTACAAGTACATTCATCAATACATGTAAATATTAATCAGTTTTTGTAATATATTATAAAGTATATAAAAATAAAATACATTAAAAGTAAAATAATCTGGGCTAAGCCGAGTCGAGTTTAAAATCGAGCCAAACCAAGCAAAGGTGACCGCCTCTCGTATATCGGTGGCAATTAATGATCCAACCTATATCCCCACACCCTTCAGCCTAAGCTAGGGATGCTCATGAGTCGAGCTGAGCCGAGTTAAGGCAAGTTTGGCTCAATTATAAACCGAGCCGGCTCGGCTCGAATTTAAAACCGAGCTACAAATCTAAGCTCAGGCTCGGCTTGGTTTTAAACCGATGTGGCTCGGCTCAGCTTGGTTTAGCTCGAATTTAAAACAAAAAATTAATACATATATCTCCAAGTTTAATATTTTATAATATTATTCGATAGTTTAAAAGAGCATATCCAAAATGAGTTCAACCTAATACATTACAAGCAAAACAACACAAAATAAGCTTCAAACTTCAACGAAATACAATATAAGGTTATTAGGATGGTAATCCACCTTCAAATATGCCCTAGATATACAATTACATTCATCAATAAATGTAAATATTAATCAGTTTTTGGTAATATATTATAAAGTATATAAAACTAAAATACATTAAAAGTAAAATAATCTGAGCTAAGTCGAGTCGAGTTTAAAAGCGAGCCAAACCGAGCATGGTGACTGCCTCTCGTATTCGGTTATGGCGTGGCATACCAGTACTAGACCCGATGTGGCTAGTCAATTGTTCAAAGAAGGATATAGAATGTTTATTCTATAGTAAGATCAGTTTTGAAGAGAAGGATAAAGAACAAGCACTCCAATTTCAGAAGATCGTCAATGTTTGTTTCGCAAGTGATATACATTCCGGCTCTGATTGGAAGACGACTTGGAGGAAGCTTGAAAAGAAAGAGATAAGAAAAAACAGAAAAATGAAGCTCGAATTGCAGAGCATGCAAGAATAGCATCTCTAAGGAGCTTTCAATTTATGAACCGACTTCCTCCGACAGATCAAACACCAATTGCTTTTGAGGAGCGTCGCAAGCCAGCGAAGATATTTTTTGGTCGTTAAGTCAAATCTATTGAAGAATATTTTTTGAAGACTATCCAGACTGCGGCAACATCCAAGGGGGAGTTTGTTGGTGCAAAATGTCGATTGCCTACGTCTAGGATATGTCTGTATGTTATAGAGCATACACGTCAATGTTTATTTGTTAAAATGTAAATTTTATATGTTTTGATAGTTTGCTTTGTACGAAGTAACTAAGTGATTGATACGAGTGTCTCACTCGTATGAAGCACAAGCTCGTACGAAGCATAGTCAGTTCAATGTTATAACACACAATTCAGTACGAGTCTGTCGACCTATAAATAGAGGAGTGTTGTGTTTAGAGCTAGTTAGGATTTGTCAGTTGGTACGGCGAAGCTTTGCCAGTTTGTTTACTCGCATCTGTATTTGAACGTCATTAATACAACAGAAGCAGTTAAATAGTAAGTACTATCTTGTTCTTTTTGTCTACCTCTCTAGCAATGAATTCCGCCTCTGCTAGTTGAGCGAGATCAGGTCTTTGCTCATTTCGGGAACACGATCTCCGTTCACAATATTACCAGCTTTGGTGGAAAGTCTTCTTACCTGGTTTGTCACTAACGATTTCTCGCGATATTCGTGGGTATTTTTCTTAAAACCAAAGGATCAAACTCATGGTATTTTAAGAGATTTATTCAAACAACTTGAGAAAATTATTCACTTCCTATTAAGAAAATCCGAAGTGACAACGACATTGAATTTAAAAATCAAAACATGGATGAGTGATGTTGGGAAATAGGAACAGTTCATCAGTTCAGCACTCTGTATGTTCCTCAACAGAATGGAGTTGTAGAACGGAAGAACCATACCCTGATTGAGGCGGCCCGTACTATGCTTTCTAAATCTAAATTACCAATTTTCTTCTGGCTGGGCGATAAACACTGCATGCTATGTGCTTAACCATGTGCTTACGGTCGAAAGAGAAGATAAAAACATGTTATGAATTGCTTGAAAATAAGAAACCTAATTTAGAAGGGTTTCAACCCTTTGGGATCATGTGTGCTATAAAACGCACCAAGGATACTCCTAAAATGGGAGAACTTGGAGAGATAGGTTTCTTTCTAGGTTACGTTAATGGGGCTCCAAACAAACGTGTTTATAACTTTAAAAAGCGGATTGTGAGATCTTGTTTGATATAACTCCTTTGTGTTAGTCCTCCCCTCCCAAATTTTTTGGGCACATTTGGGGGGTTTTTTTACATGGGAAACTTGTAATAAAAAAATGGATCTGTTGAGAGGGAAGTTTTCCCCACAAAGGGAAAACCCAAGGCCCCCACAAAGTCCAGTTTGGGGGATTTTTTTTTTTAAAAAATAATGTTTTGTTGTTCATTTTCCCCCCCAAAATTTTGGGGGCCCAAAAATTCTGAGACTAAAAAATTAAATTTTAGGGGAAAAATCAACAAATTTTGGGGAAAAAAACTTTTAAGGGTCCCAAACAACCCCCGTTCCAAGAACAAATATATTCCCCTTTGTAATATTATTGGGGGAAAAACCAAAAAAATGGAGTGAAAAAAAGAGACGAAGTTTTCAGAGGCAGTGGTTTTTTTTCTAAAATTTAACAGAAGGAATATAAATCTTAAACCAAAATTTTTTTTTATCTCTCCAATAGACGAAAATTTTATTAGATCTTTAAAAGGGAAAATTTCCCCTTTTGGGGTGGGCCCCGGAAAAAAAAGTTAGCTCAATTTGACGGTTTTTTAAAAAAGGGGAAATTTTGGGCATCTTCTTAAAAAGGGGCAACATGCAATCAACACAAGTGGGTCTTCGGGAAAAAAAGGGCAATAAGGGTTTTTAGTTTAGAAAAAAACAAGGTTGTTGTTTTAAAGGGTTTTAAAAAAGGGGAGCTTATTGGGCAAAAGGGATATTTCATAAGTATAATGTAGGTTTCCCTTGGAAATCTGGTATGGGGGAATGGGGGATGATCATTATCACTACATGGGGTTTTCATTCAATCAACCCTAAAATTTTTCCTCATGATTTTTGGGGGGGGTTTTTAAGGGCTCATCTTGTGCGCCCGGAAAAAGAAAAACTTTTTAAAGATTCTTTATCCGAGATTTCGAAAACAACTTTGTCACTTATGCCAAATTTTTCCGCTCGATGCTCAGTTTCTTGGGTTTTTTCTCAACACCCATACATCCCCGACCTTTTTAAAAACTTTAAGGGGCAAAAGTGACAAAGCTGAAAAATGTCCTCCAACCCTATCCCTTTTCTTGGGGCCCTTGTTTGGAAAATACAACCGGAAAAAGACCAAACTTGGATAAATATCCGAAATGGAGTTGCAAAAATTTTTTTGGGGGGCTGGTGTCCCTGGGGGGCTCCAGTTGATCGGGGGCTAGGGGTTGTTAAACCCCCTCTGGTTGATTTTAAAAACCACAGGTCAAAAAGAAATTTTTTCCGGGCCCCCTCTACTCTTTTTTGTGAAAAAAGAAAAGTGTATTATTGAATGAACCCCCCCAAAGATATGTTGTCTGAAAAGAAGTATCCCCCAATTTGTTTAAAAAAGGTTTTGGGAAAAAAAAACTTACCCTGAAGGGGAACAATTTGTTTATTTTGTGCAAAAGTTACCTCTTTTTGGCCCCTTTTCCCCGAAAGGGTTTTATTTTTTTCGGCGGGGAAAAACAAAATTTAAAAAAAATTTTGGGGTCTATTATTTCATTCTTTTCCCTTTGGGTAGAAAAGATGATAAGGGGAGATTTATGACGATGAAGTTGATGAAGGGGTGATAGATGATGACGATGACATGATGAGGGATGATGATGTTCAGGTGGTTTCCGCACCCCTAGGTTTTTTGTGAGTGAGATCCAGGATTGGGGTGACCTACAAATACAAGCTGTTTTTTGATGCTTTAAATTGAGTTTGCATCTTAGCTTCCTTCCGGATTTCAAATCAGTGCTCGTTTCCCAATAAAGGGGACTCACTGTAAGCCTTTTAACCCCTTTTTGTGGCCTTTAACCTTATCAACAAAATTTCCCCACCGTTTTCAGGTATCCATCGCCAGTTTGTTATTTTTTTCCCTTTTTTCTTCACAATTCTAAATTGACATAATTTACTAATAAAATACAACACCTTTCTAAAAGTTGATGTAGATTTTTCACCCATAAGACTTGTAAAGATCTCAAGTTCTTTTTGATTAAAGATTTTGCTATCAAAAAAACTGGGGTTGCCAAAATATTTTCCAATAGACTTCCCATAACTTCTTTGATGTGCAGTTTTCTTAGAAAATGTAGCATTTACTGTTTCACTTTTTTGTAATTGAAAAATTTTTCCCCTCTTGTTCATAATTTTTTTACTCAGGTGTCATGGAGTGATAGACGTGGTTTCCCATTGTTTCATGAAAAATACAATAATTCTTCACAATAGCTTCCATAAATCAAGACTATCCCTTGAAATGTAGTCTCAAATCTATCTTCCATCTGGGAAATCTTTTTTTTTTAGTACTTTGGGGCCTTGTTTTTTGTCCCTCATATTTTAGGTTTAAAGTTTAAACAAAATTTAGTGCATTAACAAAAATGCTCTACAACCTTCATCTTACAAATCTTCTACACTAACACTAGTCAAAAATTGAAAAAATTAAACTCACAACGACAACTCCCCATGGTGCCCATTTGGCGGGCTAACCTTGGGTCAAAGTCTCATGGCCCTTTTTTAAAAAAACCCTACCTTTCTTCGGGATTACCCTTTCCTCAAAAAACCCACAAAACCCAAAAATTTTAATTTTTATTTTTTTATTTTTTCCCTAAAAACCCCCCCTAAAAAATTTTTTTTAAAACCCCCCAATTTTTTTGTGGTTGTTTTTTTGGGGTGGTGCCTTTTTTATTATTAATAAAAACAAAGGGGTTGTTTGGGATTTTGGCCCCGGGGCCCCCCCCCCCCCCCCCCCCCCTGGGACATTCCTTCCCTGGTTAAAAAAATTAATTTTTTTAAGCTTTGGGAAAACTTTAAAAATATCGAAAAAAAGGTTTTGTGCGAATTTGGGGGAGGGTTTTTAAATGTAATTTAAAATTTTTTTTCCATCCGGTTTTTAAAGTTTTTTGGATTCCCCCTATTGGGGATTTTGTACTTTAACCGTTTTGGGATCACAAGGGGACAAGCCATTTTAACCCCGTTTTCCCTAGTTATAAACAACTTTTCTTTCCGTTTCTTTGGGCTGAAAGCACGGGAAAAGAAGAGGTTCAAGATTTGATTTAAAAAATTTCGGATTTCTTTGTTTGCAGTTTCAATTTTTTTTCCAAGATTAATCCTGCTGCTTTCGGATAAAAATCTTTTGGGAATTTCTGATAGAATTTTTTGGGTAAAAACTTCAAGATTAAAGATAAACTTCAAGGATTTCGGTTTTCTTCAAAGGGTTTCGGAAATAATTTTTCAAGTTTCAGAAATCTTCCCAAAAAACTGGTCGTAACTGTTCCGAAAAGGATAGACTTTCATTCAATCGGGTCTTATTCTGGATTTGTTTCCCATTTCGGATTTATCCGAGTTACGTTGCTGGTATCTGAAGCATTCCGGGTTCTAACTGTTGCTGGTTTTTCTGATGCATTTTCCGGATTACTATTCCGGGTTCTCATTTAGGGAAAAATGATCTCGGGTTACATCTTTTACTGTTTTTCCTACCACTCGGTTGCATCCGTCACTTTTTTAATTCCCTCTTTTATTTTAAACCGAGTTTTTTGTTCCCAGTTGTACCCAAAAAGGGGAAAATTAAAGTATGTAAATAGTTAAACATTTTCGTGCACAAAATTTATCCCGACAATCTTAACAAACCGGTTGCACGTTAACTCGTTTTGATTTTTAGGGCAAAAAAGGCACAAAAAATTTCCTAAAATCACTATCGAACATTATATACATTCATTTTGTATCGGAGACGATCAACGGGCTTTTGGGAAAAAAAGTTTTTTGGACATTTTTTTCATGTTTACCGTCCGGTTTGATTTTCCAAAGATGTTTGAGCCCAACTCACACTACATAGTCTTGTCCAGAACAAAATCAAAACCCCAAACCTCGGGGTGAAGTGAAGGAAAAGCTGAAAGATTTACGGGGAAATACAATGTTTAAACCGGGCTAACTATGTAAAGTGTTTGCTTTTAAAATGGGGGGCGAAAAAATAAGAGATAGTTGGGTAGCATTTTAGAGACGAAAAAAAATTCCTTTTTTCTTGGTTTTTTAAGGGTCGTTTACAATCAAAACAAGATCCCAAAATCTTTACGAAAAAAACTATCTCATCCGAGGATGTCCGAACGAAATCAACAGCCCACAACAAATCAGCACCCAGCCCCCAATCGCCCCAAGCCAAACAAAAACGACAAATCTAGCCGCCCTTTACTAGCAAATATCTTTTTTGCCTGAAAAACCCTTGCGGAAAAGGGTTGTCAACCATGGTCTTTTTAATTTTTCCTAAATGACCGATGAATACCACAAAAGCAAGGCCATCACCTTCGAGAAAGTAACAAGTTTCTCAAAGAAAAGGTTTGAAGCTCAAAAAAAATATAGCTCACTCCACCTGGAGTAAAAAACAGAAAGTTGGGGCCATGATTTCAAAACCAGATTAGAACAAAAACTATGGAGTGCACTTGGGAAGGTTTAGCTGGGACTTCTTATGGAAAATATCAAAAAAACGAAGTTAAATTTTAAAAAAGTTTTGGGTACATCCACAACTTGTTTTTGACGTGTGCAAGTGCAGCTGGCAATAAGGAACAAAGGGAAGGGGTTGGGATTCAAAAAGGTTGCCCCACCAATAATCCCAAATACACAAAAATGCCCAAAAAAAACGAATATATTGAGAAAGCACAACAATGGGGGACGGAAAAACCCTGTATTAACCAAGACGCACGGGAACCATTTTCCGTTGACTCTCCAAATGATTCAGTTGATGAAGACAAGCTACGTAACGGCCCCAAGTGCGCAAAAGAAAAATAAATAACTTTTGCTTCTGATGAAAAGGGGCAAGCAAGCAAAAAAGTTTAAAAGGAAAAACGAAGACGAAGAAAGAGAAGTCCAAACGTCAAGACAATCACTTTCCAAAAAACTAAGGGGCAGTTAAAAGCCCCCCAAAAAAATAGTGTTGGAAAAAAACTTTTTTTTAAGCCGGGCGTTAATGGAAAGTGAAAAATATGCCTTTGACCCGTGCCATAAAAGCTTTTGGAAAGGGGTTTGGGGAATTTCGCACAAACTTGCAGTCTAAACAAAACAAGCAGAATCCAAAGAAATCTCCCCAAACAGAAGAAGGCCCTGCAAATGACTAGGGCAAACATCCCAAAATTTATATTGTCTGCAAAAAAGTGCAAGGAAGGCGAGCACAGAAGGGGTCAGCTCATCCTTAAGGCCTTAAGAGCAAATCAAGTGATCAAAGTTTATATGGAAGAAAACAAAAGTGTTTTAATTGCGGCCTTCCCGGGCCCTTGCCGAACTGCAACGCAGTCCCCATGTTTCGTAAATTTCATAACGAAGGGTTTTAACAAAGGGAAAAAATCTTTTAAAGCCCAGAAGGTATCACCACCTAAGGAATAAAGAATGTGAATCCCAAGGTTTAAAACCATCTGATGGGGATTGGAATGTTGCCAAAAACAAACGCCAGACTATTCAAAATTAAATATTTTTCTCAAACGACTAAACTGAAACAGCAAAGTTGCTCAATCAAGGGAAACAACCGCGTTTCTTAAAACAAAACAGATTTGGAAACCCAAATCCAATACGGTGAACAACATCACCAATCCTTGAAACAAAAGGGGATTTGTGTTTAAAAGAAGTGTCTTATTTTGATGCTTCTGGGAAACCCAGGACCACGATGGCCTGGGTCCCATGTCTTACTAATCTACTTATTTTTCAGGAACAACCAAGGAGGAGCTGTTGACAATTCTGGAATGTTGTAGCGGTTGTTCCAGGGACATGAAGGATAACATCTCACTGTTGCAAAAAGGTTCAAATTTTTAGGATTTTGATGTTTCCTTTGGAGGAGATGAGGCAATAAAAGATCAGCGAAAAGGTACAAATTTGAATTTCGTGCTTTAATTTTGAAATTGATTAGTTTTTTATTCTAATGACGGAACGGTTAAGAAAAAACAACAAAAATATTTTCCTTTTCTTTTTGTTTAAAACTTTGTGCATATGTTTTCTTTATTAGGTAAATTTGTGCATAAAGTATATGCACAAATTTAGGGGGAAGAGGGCGATATATGTATATATGTATTGTTTGAGGGGAAGAAAATTAGAAAAATACAAAAACATTATTTGAAAAACAGAAAAATACAAAAATAAAAAGTCATGGGAATGAAATGAATATTCGTGATAAAGGGCGTGACTGCCACATGTAAGGTGTCGTTGCTGAAAAGACTAGGATCTAATGTGATATGTCGGTAGGCTTACGCTCAAAGTGATTAAAAGATACTAAGTGATGTAAACATAACGAACTATGTATCTTGTGGGTAACATACCATCAGTGTATGATTTAATGGTCTTAAATCCTGCGTTGATAGATAGCCAACGTCTGAGGTTTCGGGTCTTTATGTTGATGAATCATCCGGGAATATCTTGGCTGCCCTTCTGTTGCATCCAGATTATATGCAGACCTAGGCACAGTCAGGATCTTCTTAAAAGAGCCAAAATAAAAGGCCAAAACCTTTAAAAGAAAGGAAATCTCATCACGAGAAAATTCCATGTGCTTGAAAAGTCAAACATACCACAGAAGGTATATGCTTAACCCTCGTCAGAAACTATTAGTCACTCTGCTGTACGGAAGTATTGACCTATTCACCAATATTCTGACGTTGTAAA
Source organism: Scalesia atractyloides (assembly GCA_947069175.1). NCBI lineage: Eukaryota > Viridiplantae > Streptophyta > Magnoliopsida > Asterales > Asteraceae > Scalesia > Scalesia atractyloides. The sequence goes on from CAMTDV010000412.1 coordinate 15,775, forward strand.
GGATAAAGGATTATCTCAGTATACTCACCTGTTACGATGAATCGTTGTGCTTACCTTGATCGCGGGGGTATGTCATGGTATGGGACGCACAGATATTATAGTATAATACTATCTTAAGCATATCACGAAGTTGAAAAAGAATGTTGAGTGTTAAAGTTTAAGTAAACAAACATATTGACAATCACTTACACCAGTCTGAATAAGTTCGCACTGAAATATGTTCCTTGGTCCGTCTGAAAACGATTTTGATCCCATTGTAATTGTATAGTTGTAACTACTGAGTTAGTTTCTTCGCTTATTTATATTTCTGTTTATATTCTTATATTTAAAAATTAAAAAATAGAAAATTCAAAAAATCCAAAAATAGAGTGCTTTATTTGTTTTATTAAAAATTATTACTAACCGTTCTTGAAGATTTGACTAATCATCAAACGATGAAAACAAATTTGAATTTTGATCTGAGTACAAGTACTTAGATGTATCAGGTGTTCATGTGGTACTCTCCTGTTGCATAAGAATATTTGCTTATAAATTTATGAGAATTGTGCAGATCTTGATTTAGATCAAGAAACAGGATTTGCTGAACATTGAGATGTTGTTAGTTGCCGACAAAAGCATGAAGTATCACAATAGCAAAGTGTACCTGAGTCAGAAGAACCAAATGCCAGTCATCGTTTGACAGTGATAGTACATTTGAAGAAGTACCTGTGAACCTGCTTGCTTGAAAGAGAAGAATTGACGAAGAAAAGAGCTGCTGAGATTCCTCCTCTTGCATTCTTTTTGACAAAGATGTTTCAAGCAAAGCTGATCGAGATCCTGATATGAAGCTAACCACAAGAGTGAAGAAAAGACCCGGTGCTGAGAGTTCGTTAAAGAGTGAGGTCCTAAAAGTATGAGACTGACTTCCACAACACTAACGGCACAGCGAAAACCATAGATTCTGTTGAAGACGTTGCTGAATTTGCACTATGAAGACAATTGATGCATCAGTCTAGGGGGAGATTGTTAGGTCCTAGAACTGTGAGACTGACGCGTCAAATATGCGCAATGGTTTATGGTAGTTAACTGGGATTAACTGGGTTAGTTTGTATTAGTTTTGGACCTTTATAGGTCATTTGGGTATGCCATAGGCCATTTGGGCCAGGCAAGCCCATGAGGGACATGCATTACCCTAGGTATATAAGCTAAGCTTATTCATTTCTAGGGTTAAGACTTTGGGATTTCTTTATAGAGAGCCTCCATCTTGTACAAGACGGTTTTGCTTGTTCAAGTAATACAATCGTGTGCAAGTTGTTAAAGTGTGATATCAGACTTTGTGTTGTTCTTCATCTTTTCGGTTTCCTTGAAGATCACCAAGTTTGGATTCCGTCCCATCCTTGGTGATTGTGTGATATCAGTGTTAGATCCAGATTTTCAGGACTTACAAGTGGTATCAGAGCCTGTTTGAACCTATTTTCCAGGCTCAGATCTGATATCACACTGATTCTGTTTGGTTTCAGCTGAAAGACACGAAGAACACGAAGAAGATTCAAGAATTTGTGATCAAGATTTTGGATTTTTCTGGTTGCATTTCAGATTGATTTCAGATTAATCTGCTGCATTTCAGATAAAAATCTTGAATTTCTGATAGATTTCGGATAAATCTTCAAGGATTTCGGATAAATCTTCAAGGATTTCGGATTTTCTTTAAGGATTTCAGATAATCTTCAAGGATTTCAGATAATCTTCAAGGATTTTGGATAGTCTTCAAAGATTCAGATTCTTAATTGTTCCGAATTCGGATAGACTTTTCATTCCGATAAGGCTCTTATTCCGGATCTGTTTCTCCATTTAGGATTTATCCGAGTTACTGTTGCTATGTATAGATAGCATTCCGGATTACTGTTTCGGATTCTCACTGTTGCTGTGTATCTGATAGCACTCCGGATTACTATTCCGGATTCTCATTCTGGACTGAAACAGTGCATCTCGGATTCCATCTCGGATACTGTTCCGAATCACCATCTGGGATTAGCATCTTTTCGGTTTCCTTGAAGATCACCAAGTTTGGATTCTGCCCATCCTTGGTGATTGTGTGATATCAGTGTTAGATCCGGATTTTCGGGACTTACAGAATTCTTCACTTCTAAGCACAAGTAGATATCACTTCCATAGCTCTGATACCACTTGAAAGCTCCAGGAATCGTTGCACATGACAAGGTTAGGCGTTGAAATCGATGTGAATGGAACCCACAAAAAGAATGAATGTGCAGAATCCATTTATTTGTGTTTTGTGCACTCAGCAGTGTAAATATAACATTTTTTATTAAAATCGAGTTGCACTTCATTACAATGTGCTCTCCTTTCAAAAGCTCCAAAATGTGACATCTCCCTTATCCATGCGTCCCCCTACGTGCGTATGAGTAGTTTAAATTTCTTTTCAAAAAATAAACTAACTCTACGTAAGACGCAGGCATTAGACACTACTTTACTAACATGAGTCACATGGTTTTTCGTTCCACAGATGGTGCACAATGGTTTAGATTCACAAACACTATTTTCTTTGCTTATATCTTATGCTTTTAAAAGAAAACAATCCTTTGTCACATGATTTTGCTTTTCACAAAACTCATAAAATAGATTAGTGATCTTATCTTTCCTTTTATTTTTGTCTCTTTTCTTTGAACTAGATGATTGAACATTTGTTTGGGTGTCAGTAATGGGAATGACTTTTATCAATGATGCAATGATACCATCAATGGTTGTGAATTCAACTGGTTAGAAATTTTCAAGAATATTACACTCATCAAACCAAGTTGGTTTAAATTCATATTTTTCTATTTCAGTACTGGATGATGAACCTTGAGGTTTTTCAAGAATAATCTTTTTACCATTTGGTTAAGTGATTCTATTTCTTTTCCACTTGAATTTGTTGGTATGACTTCAACCATTTTAGGGTCAATTTGAATATTATCTTTGGAACTTTCGTTATCAGATTCTGAAAACCCAATTCCCAATTTCACATTACTCTTTGTCTGTTGGTTGAGAAGCAGCTCAAACCCAAGACATGATTCTACCCATTTCTCACAAATGATTAGGTAAACTCAAGCTCTTTTTTACAACCACGATATTTTTCTATCATGGTTTTAAGCTGGTCTTTAGTAATGGTTGGTTCTTGTTTGAGTCTGGTAATCTCTTGGTCTTTTTCAGTTAGTTTGGATTTAAACTCTTTGGTTATCTTTCCAACTGATTTTTACCATCTAAGACCTTTTCCCTAAGATTTTCATTCACCTCTATAATCTTAGCAAATGCAATGACACATTTATCATAACACCTTCTTTAAGAATCTGAGGAGATACTTTAGTAGCAGCCATCAATGCTCAATCACAATCACTAGCATTCCATGGATCAAGGCTAATCGTATCCTTCTCAGCATCACCATCCAAATCATCAGTCTCGGTTATTTCTTCTTTAGACTTATTTTCTTCTTCAATAGACACAAGTGCCATAAAGTAAAAGTTCACAGATTCCTTATCAGGTTTTGTCATAAGAACAAAATTTTCATCTAAGAGTTCTTCAGGCAGACTACTCCAGTCAACAAAGCCTTGAGTAAAGAAACTATATTGTTTGGCCTCTTCAAGTGTAGGACCTGGAGCAACTTAAGATACTTGAACTTATAAACTGGTACTAGAACATATTGGACTTGAGGAATAGTGGTTTGAACATATTTCACATGGGCATGGCTTAAGAATTGAGCAAAATGTGTAGTGTTTTGAACATTAGGTCTAGGGGTATTTTGAGAAGAATGGTAAAAGTGTTGTTGATTGCCTGATTGAAGTCTTTGATTTAGAAAGGTTAATATAGGTGTAGAACTATTTTTCTGACTATTAGATTCTTTAGAAAAATGACCCAACCTATTACACTTATGACATTTAGTTTTGGATTTATCCAAACCTACCATTGTATTTCCATGTAACCCTGGAAACTTCCTACTAGCTTTCTTGTAGAAATTGTTGGTTCTAACACTAATAACGCTAGTTGATGCAAAATGTCCATTTCCACTAAGTTAGTGGAATCAGTACACTACAAATCATCAACCACAAAGGACGTATTATCATAACTTTGACCATCACTATTTGTTGTAAGAGCAAAATTTGAAGAGTATTAATCAGAGTTAATTCCAGTGGTTATATCACTAAAATGATCATAACCCTGATCATTTACTGTTCCAGATGATGATTCTTCTTGACTCAAAAGTGTTGTGTTGCCAAAGACGTAATCATCAGACACTTTTTCAGTTTCGTTTCCTAGAGTTTATTCATTTGAGTAAGCACTCTTTCATAGGTTAAGAGCTTACCATGAAGATGAGCCAAGGTAAGTCTAGTTTCTCATAACAATAGCAATAGTGTCCCACTTTTTAGGTAATGACCTAAGTAACCTATATCTCAAAATAACATTGGAAAACTTTAGATCTACCAATTTTAACTCACAAATTAAGCATTTGAATCTTTCAAATTGCTGAGTCAAGGTCTCTCCCTTCACATGACTGAAGGTCTCATACAGTTGGTTGAGAATTTCACAGTTGTTTTCATTTACTTCCTTTGTTCCACCAAATTGTTCTTTTAAAGCATCCCACAATTCCTTTGCATTATTACAGTATAATAGTCCAGCATAGATTTCATTTATAGAGCCATAGGAACAATATGGAATGCTTTTGCATCTAACTCAATTATTTTAAAATCCTGCTCGGAATGGTTTTCTTGTTTCTTCGGACCTTTGTTACTTGGTACCATTGGAACATGTGATCTGCTTCCAACATCCAGTGTTTTGTTGAGCCATCAATGTTGCCATATATTGTATTCAGACCTGACAAGCATTAGAGGCTTGTTGTTGAAACCAGTCTTATGGGCATCGTGATTATACTGAGACATCCTTTTGAACTTTTGGAAAACATAGTGTGTTTAAAACTTTAGTAAAATTGATACTTTAACTTAGTAATTTGATTCAATGGACAATTGGTTATCAATTATGTGAGCTAATCCTTTGTATTAAATTTATTGTTAAATCAAATAATGGAATGTAGCTCTGATACCAATTGTTGGGATCTGAGTATGTATATGTGTCTGTAATAAATGAAACAATGAAGTGAAGTTGATCATACTTAATTAAGAAAGGAACTAAATGAATGCATTGAAAATTAAACATAAACAATGTTGAGTCTGAGTTTACAAGGCTGGTGATTAAATGACAAATAAGTGCAAACAATTTTGTATTATACAAGTAAAGATAAACAATCACAAGCGAGAAATCATCATCAACATCTTTTTTCAATTATAATCAAATGATTACAAAATGTTTTATAGAAGATTAACGCATACAGACTCCCCTCAGACTGATCACTAATAATTCCGTTCGTACAAAAGAAAAGGTGATGTGTAGTGATAACTAGATCTCTAATAGGGGACATCTATTGATACTAAGTACGATAGCTCTGTTTGTGATTGGTTGACATCACCCTCATACTGACATCTAACATTCCTAACAAAAAATATTCCACAGATGTTACAAACATCTATGGGAATCAAACAACTGATCTAACTATGCTAAATAGTGTTAAAAACTATTACTATTATATTGGAAACAATTGTTAAGCTATCCTATGTTGCCTTAGTCCAAACATCTGTTTGGCCAGACTGATGTTTGGTCTTCATCATCAGACCTTTGCTTCAATAGACTTTAGGACTTAAATAGACCTTTTTCCTTCATGAACATAAGTTCTAAGGCTTCAAACGGATGTTTGCTAGTCTTCAACAGATGCGCTGATCTAGGTGTTCAAGATTCATTATCTTTCAGAGAAATGTGGTTTGAACATCTATTTCTTGATCACTTGATCATGTTTTGGCTTTTTGAGTATCATCTGTTTTTTTTGTAGGTCCAACAATCTCCCCTAGAACAAATGATGCAAATTAGATGTTTATTAGATCAATTTTTATTCCTCTTCGACTTATCTCTGATTTGGGCTTTAACTTGCTTCTCAAATCTTTCAGAGAGAGAGTCATCTGCATCCCTTCTTCAAGTGGAAGACCCAACAGGTCTTGCAGATCTTCAATTTTTAGGTTCATCACATTATTCATTAAAGTCTTTTTCATTTCTCCATTGGTCTTGACTATCGTCAATTTATGGCTTGTTCTGTTGGAAGACCATTATATAATTTTTGAGGCTGATGGATTTACTAGGACCGATTTTAGTGGAAGAGGTGAGGGAAATTTTTTTCCCAAGACTTGCCCAAGCAGCTCTTCTAGTTAGGCATCTGGATGCCCATACAAAGTTCATTTTTAGTCCCTTCCTTCCTTATCTCATCTTCATAATTCTGTAGATCTTCTACAAACATCTCCTTTTGCCTTTTGAGATAGCTTCTAATAGCGAGGAGACATTCTTTGCAGATGGAAGCTCTAAAGGGTTAACTAGAGAGCTGATGTGTACATTCAAGTCTTCATAGTTTGGCCTTTTGGGGACTAGGGAATCTTTAGCTATCAATTCTTCTAATTTCTTGTACCTCTCTTTGATTTTGGCTCATCCCACCTTGCCATTGATTGCATTGATCCAAATTTTGCTACCACATCTCTTCC